>JAWPHD010019302.1:0-36288 GCA_037043455.1 Cyrtodaria siliqua
TTTGGAGTCAACCTTTAAACATGGCGGCAAACGGAAATGAAAAAAGACAGACAGGACACGACAACTTTTTAGACTTCTTTCTTCAGAAGGTGGGAGGTATACAGTCATGGTCTTCTAACAAGGAAATAGGTCTGGTATGCCCTTTAACACACAAAATTCGACCGTCATGTATGGCCTAACTATGTGCTAAAATGACGTAAAACACCATTCAACAAAACAAAACCAGTTGATACGGACGGACTCAGGACAGTACTACAAAGACGGAATGGCGGACAGGGACGGACAGTAATACGGAACTCTTATGCCTCTATGCCCTCTATCATTTTTCAACTGCTTCACTGCAGTTACTTAGTATTTTTATGGTGGCTGATTTCTGCCAATTCGTCTTTTCGTTATTTCACAGTGCGTAAGGGGACGACAGAACGAAAAAGACGACAGGGCGAAAAGACGTCAAATTGCAGCTCGTAAAGACGACAGAATGATCAATACTACAGTAACTGACAAGATGACAAATCAACACGAAAATACGACAGAACGCAGCGCGAAGAAGCGACCACTTCAGGCCCGAGAAGACGCCATTTGAATATTGTCGTCTTTTCGTTATTACTGTGGCCTTCTAGTCGTCCTTTTCGCGATGCACTTTGTCGTCTTTTCGTTCTGTCGTATTTTCGTTCGGTCGTCTTATCGTTTGCTAGCTTCCTTCGCGATGCATTTGTAATCTTTTCGTTCTGTGCTCTTTTCGTTCTGTCGTCTTGCGTTCTCGTTCGTTTGCCGCTCTGGTCGTCTTTTCGCCCTTCGTGATGACATGCGCACTTCTGCACTGCAGTCATTTGCATTGGAAACAAGTGTAAACACAGCATGTCTGACACATCATTAGGCAGCGGCAGGAATTATTTAGTAAAGTATCCTTTACACAAACTTAAATGAGTGATATCCTCTTTCGAATCAGTGTTAGTGTTACGTGCTGGTAGCGTTTAACTTTTAAGTAAAATGGACTCCGAGAAAAATTATACTTATTTGGACATCCTATTGATAATCTAATCCTTGAAAATACGAAGGGTAAAACACATAGTATCAAATCAGAAGTAATTTCCCTCTCATTAGTATTAGATCTGAAGTAGGAAAACATAATAATAGAGCAATTCAGTAATATTAACTAAATAACAACTTTCTAAATAAATAATAATACTCTCTTTGTCACATTAGACTAGAAATTCTCTAAGTAATTAATCCCTAATAATATGCTGATTAAAACTAATATCTCTATTTAATTATTTATGTCAATTCAAAACATTCTAATAAGTACAATCGTTTTAATTTAATTCATATGAATGTCTAGCTATTAAATTTATTTATTATATTATACTATAATCGAATTTATAAATGCAAAAATAAAGTTCTAAATTCAACCCTTAACACACAATGTTTTACCTTAAAGCAGAAATTTCCGGAGTCCCAGGATCTGCAGGCGATCTAGCTATTTATACTGCACATATTAACCAGTGCGGTGCACAAAGTGCGCAATGGTACTTGCACTATACAATGCTAAAAACGCGCAACATCAAATGTGCGATTTGCCTGTGTGCTAAACGCGCATACACATATAAATGCGTTTGTATACTCGCCTATTTCAATTAGAATTTAAAACACTTTTAGAATTAAAGATATGCGTAAGTAAAGGTTCCATACTTATCGTATAATGTTTAGTAAGCTGACTCTTACATTTTAATAACAAATATCCCTCTTGGAATAAGGATAGTTCGTGAATCAAAAGAATGAAATCACAGTTATTGACCTTCGCCGCACAAATTAGTTGCTATGTTTGTTGGAGCTGAACTGAAGAGGAGATGATGAAAAGATGATGTAGATGATGAGTGGTGAATGGTGAACTAATGGTGGTTGGTGCTTCATTGGCGCACGGTTGTCCGTCATCCAGTGTGGGCGTTGTGGCTCAGTTGCAGAAGATGGTTCCATAATCTCTTCCTCCTGGAAGAGGGGCAGATCTTGAAGAGTTTCGGTTTGCATGTCATTAGTTGTTGAGTGTGTGCTGAGGGACGAGGGGGGGGATGATGAAAGGGAGACGGGTGATGCGTTGATCCATAGATGGATACTGCAGGGGATGAGGTCTGATGGAGTTGTGAGGTTTGTAGGTCCTAGTGTCCGTCTGGTAGATCCGGTTGGCACTGATGACCGTACACGCGCTGGCCTGTGATACTTGGGAGGTTGAAAAATCCAAAGGTAGAGAGGTGTCCCAGCAAAGGCAAGGGGATTGGCATCTGCCAAACCATTCGCGTGTCACAAAGCCAACAGTGGGGAGGATTCTCAGCGCTTGAGGTGATGCGCACTCCTTGCGTAAGTGACGGAAGTTAAGATGGTCATCAAGCTGCTGAATCCACAGAAAAGCAATTTGCAAGAAAAAACAACTGCTGGCAGCTGTCTGGATTGATTGGAGATGGATGGTCTCGGCATGTTGTCGGCGGATACGGTTGGGTGTCCTCTGTGTATCATCAGCTCTATTGAGAGACTTGTGTCGGGATAGGTGCCATTACGTGCTTCCGCGTTGTTAGGGACAGGTGTGCGAAGGCTGTTCCTTTCCTGGCCAGAGATTGCCAGTGGCGCTGCGACCATCTGATGGACAAATCCACATATCTCTCTCGGATATTATAGGTCGGAGCTGGGTTACCAGGCATCTCTGGTTGGTGCTCAATTTCTTTCTGTGCCAACAACATCTTTCGACTGCTGAATGAATCTACATGGGCCTTGAGCCTCTTTGTGAGTGCACTTGAAGAGGCACAGTGTGCAGTGAATGGAACTTCATCTGGCACCACATGATGTTTCAGGATGTAGGGCAACCACTCGGTATCTCACTTTCGATGTATTACACGGTTGAACCGGAGCAGGCACTTCAGAGCATTGGTATGCCTTTCTCTTCCTGTCTACAGGTGTTGCCACAGTAAGTTGACGGTCACCTCTGAATGTAGAATATGAAACATTTTCAAATACCAGTCGGATCTGACATAGTTAACTAGTACGCTATACCATGTCGAACCTAAATCACAAGCTGAAAGCATAGATAAATGATGTCATCTCCAGCACATCTGGAGTAGTGTCGTCTTGCAGGAATACCTGAATTTTCAAAAGTGGTGGAGTTCAACTCAATATGCCCTATAGTTTGAGCTGAGGAAGCTTCAACAATCTCCTGGACCAAAAGGTGCGTCGTTCTTATTATTTATTGAAAGGCATAAATAATAATTAAAATAACAAGCTCTATGTAGGGAGATCACCATCTGGCAGGCTCTAGTAGAAAGTTTTTGGCTGCACTAAATCATTGTTTCGTCCCTCGATCACTGTGTTATTCTATTGTGGAATATTATCCATAATTTAATAGAAAAACGAATGATTGTTCATCGACATCTCTTGTAGGAGTAGACTGTTATACAGCATTCACCTGTATATTCGATTGCTGTGATGCTCCAAATTCTTTCCTCTGTCCATATGCAATATTTTTCATGAAATCGGAGACAAGTACTTTTTTTTCTCCCCAAAATTAACTAACATGACCCACGGGACTCAACGACGGCAAAATGCATATTCATTTACCTCCATGTTTACAGGCGCGACCGGGTACACAAACTTCCATTATTTCAATTACATATAATGTATCCATTGCATCCCAGATTAAATTTCTGATCTACTACATGCTTTTGGTTTATGCCGAGTGCTCAAAATAGGTCTTAACAAACCAAATAACAATGCGACGGTACGTCGGGAAAGGAAATGAGGATGGTGAAATTATATACGTTGCAGTGCTTTTTCCTGCATATCGGTTGTGGCGTGCGTGAATTTTATCTCGATCCTAGGGTGAGATGGAAATATCTAGACTCCGGTAAATGACGGATATCCTTGTCCAGTATGCAAGAATAACGAATCTGTTGCCACATTATGTCACCAGAATACCCCCCATCAGACTCTTAAAGTCTCACCTCATGAACTCTAGCTACACGAACATACTTACCTAGACCATAGGGCTGTTGGTTAAAGACAAATAAAGACGGACGTGTTGAAAAAGGGTCTGTTGAAGGAAAACTAACGATTTTTATTCAGGGAAATAAGCAGCAAGTACAGAAAATTATTAATGCAAGAAGACCACTTGGTCGCCTACCCTTCCGTTATTTCCCTGAAAGTGCAATCTCTGAAGATTTACATTGTTACAGTTTATGAAAGGGGCTTAATCTGCATTTGGACAATTGAACTATGGGTCAACCTACTTTCATGTTATGGTCAGTAACATGGTTCGGTTGCAGATTGAAGTTTTATGAAAAGGGCCATACTGGGGGCAAGAGAAAGTCAAGAGTTATTGGTCATTGGTAATAACATTCCTTGTGGGTAAGGAGAATATGTGTGAGAGTTTCATGAGCGTAGGTCAAACACTTTTTATGTTATGCCAGTTATGAGCTTAGTTAGGTTGCAGGTTGAGTTTTATAAAAAAAAAAGGAGTGAGCATACCTCTGCTAAAATTAAGTCAATAGTTATTTTACTGTTTAACAACTTCTTTGAGGTAACATGAAAATGGCATGTGAATTGTATAAAGATAGGTGAAATACTTTTTAAAGTTATGGCCATAGGTAGGTTGCATGTTAAAGTGTGACAGGACGACGGACGACGACAAAGTGATCTGTAGATGTGGGCCGTGCTATAGCAGGCTGAGTGAGGCATCACAATAAAAATGAGACAAAGATGTTTAGAACTCTGAAATTGCATGAAATGTCATCCCGAGCATGTAGAATTTTAAAAAGAAATCCAGGGGAGCATGCCCCCCAAGAACCTCCCTAGCCCGTTCGCGGCTTCGCCCCTCACTGTCACTTTTCGGCTGCCTTTACATGCACGATATCCTAGCTACGCGGGGGGCTTGACTTGTAATAGTTGACGCGGGTTCGATCACAAGCCGGATTTATACATAGCAATGGTTGTAGTAGCTGCATTGCTTAGCATATACAGGGTAGTGCTATGACCTGCCGTCCGAACTAAGTGTCCTTTAATTTTGACTGTCGGTTGTATTAATGTGGTCGACGAGCACTATAAAGTTGAGCAGACACTTTTGGCAGCAGTATAAACTTGAGCAGCACTGTGTCGAGTCATAAAGTTGAGCACAGTGTGGTAGCATCATAAAGTTGTAGCAGCACTGTGGCTGCAGTATACAGTTGAGCAGCACTGTGTCGGCAGTATAAAGATGAGCAGCAGTGTGGCAGCAGTATAAAGTTCAGCAGCACTGTGGCAGCACTATAAAGTTGAGCAGCACTTTGGCAGCTGTATAAAGTTGAGCAGCACTGCGTCAGCAGTATAAAGTGAGCAGCAGTTGGTGCAGTATAAAGTTGAGCAGCACTGTGCAGCAGTATACAGTTGAGCAGCACGTGCAGCAGTATAAAGTTGAGCAGCACTGTGGCAGCATTATACAGTTGAGCAGCAGTGTGGCAGCAGTAAACGTTGAGCAGCACTGTGGCGCAGTATAATTGAGCAGCACTGTGGCAGCAGTATACGTGAGACAGCCTTAGTCGGCAGCAGTTTACCAGTTGAGCGACAGCTGGGGCAGCAGTATACAGTTGAGCAGCACTGTGGCTGCAGTATACAGTTGAGCAGCACGTGTGGCAGCAGTATAAAGTTGAGCAGCAGTTGAGGTAGCAGTATAAACTTGAGCAAGCACTGAGTCAGCAGTATAAAGTGAGACAGCAGTGTGGTAGCAGTATAAAGTTGAGCAGCACTGGCAGCAGTATAAAAGTTGAGCAGCACTTTGGGCGAGTATAAAGTTAAGCATGCACTGCTGTCAGCAGTATAAAGTGAGCAGCAGTGTGGTAGCAGTATAAAGTTGAGCAGCACTGGTGGCACGCAGTATAAAGATTGAGCAGCATTGTGGCAGCAGTATAACGTTGAGCAGCACTTTGGCAGCAGTAATAAAGTGGAGCAGCACTGTGGCAGCAGTATACAGTTGAGCAGCACTGTGGCAGCAGATACAGTTGAGCAGCACTGTGCAGCAGGTATACAGTTGAGCAGCAGTGTGGCAGCTGTATAACGTTAGCAGCAGTAACGTTGGAGCAGCACTTTGGCAGCAGTATAGATTAGCAGCACTGTGGCAGCAGTATAAAGTTGAGCAGCACTGTGGCAGCATTATAAGTGAGCAGCACTGTGGGGCAGCAGTATTAGGTTGAGCAGCAGTGTGGCAGCAGTATTAACGTTTAGCAGCAGTAACGTGAGCAGCACTGTGGCAGCAGTAAACGGTTGATCATAGAGTGCACTGCTACACACCGACTTCGATGTAGAAGCACTTCTATAAATACTCTTACTTCAACAGAATAATACCCACACTGACTTACAATGTAGAGGCACTTCAATAAATACTCTTACTTCAACAGAACAATATTTAACTTGCAATGCCTTAAACCCCATATGTGTACAGTCTATATATATGTATAGTGTTAACAATCTAGCTAAAAGAGCTGTTTATACTTAGCAGATATTCACCGAGGAAATAAGAAATATATATAGATACGTTTTTTCGTTCAACCCACAATTATTAAGATATTGTTATTGTATGGTGATTGTTAGAATATGTTCTAATTGGATGATGCGTTGTACCAGATATCATATAAGGGGGCTGGATAAGCGATAAAACAGTGTATACAATTTCCAACTTGGTGTTACAACGCATATATCATGAAATTATCTGGACTTACGCCCCTCGATATATTTATTATATATGCTCGTAACCACCTCGTTGGACATTCTATACTAATACTTATAGAGGAATATGACTGGATAATTCACTTATTGTGCAGGGTAACTATAAAAGAGCAAGACATCTTTGCAAATATATACATTATTTTATGGCCCATGTAGCTATCATATTATAACAAGTCAAGAAAAATAAGAGGTCAGACAACATGTACAATTGATTATCTCACCGAGACTGGCAGGTGGCCATTTCAAATTACTTTTAGGCGTAATGCCTCCCTACGGTTTGTGTTGCTTTTATGTAAATAGTAAAAAATTCACTACATCTGAAATTAATAACAGTATATATAACCTATTAATTGGTTAAGTATACAAACTGTATTTGTTTTTAATATCATATCAATGGGTGCGTGGTTGCTCTGGCTTCTGCCAATTCATTGAGTACCTTCATTGTGGCTTTCTAGGCTATTGTTGTTTTGTATTATATTTACACGAGCATATTTGGTTTTACTTATATTACCTATTGATGCTGCCTTGTTGGGTAGATATTAGGATCATGGTGGGGATTTCTTTATTACACTGTCCTGTGTTAATGGGATGACCAATAGGGTAAGGTGTGGGGTTTGGTGCTCCCTAGAACCGGATTAAACCCCAATTGGCCTTTGTTGCCACAGGACCGTACCAAGGGCGTAGCCCCTATTGTCAAACCTTTTGTGTTTGTGAGTTCGTTTGCATGTTTTAGACTTTTGCCTTGCTCTTGTCTGTTTGCATGTTCGTTTTTGTGTTTTGTGGTTGACTGTCGTCCTTGTATGCTGATTTTCCGTGTCCGATATTTTTATCTTTCTCTATGGATGCCCCCTGTCAAGTGCTGTCAGTGACAAAGTTCAAATAATTGTGTATTAATATATGTGAAGGTCAGTTTCACCGACATCCTTTTAGTATGACATATTGCTTTTATGTAGATGTTGTTGTGTATGAAATTTGAAAGATGTTAAACGTTTATATGCTTCATAGCTGAATTTTGTTTTCTGCCGCACACACAACACAACAAACACAACACAAGAAAAGTTATATGGCCCAAACAGGAATGAACATGCCAGCTCATTCTCCATTTACATCGATTTAAATATGAAGAATGAGCCTAGAACCTTCTAACTTGGAGAACTGCAGAGTATTGGCTGTTGCTGACACTAAATCAACTAAACATAGTATGAAAAGTAGGTGAAGGTCATTGATATTGTATACTTTTTTGTATGACTGACTCCTGGCATGCAAATGGCTATATGAAGTTTAAAAGCTGTATTGGTTTTGGTAGATAAAACGTCAATTAACATGATGTAAATGAACATTGGAAAAGTAGGTCACGGTCATTGATATTGCTATCATGTACATGTAAGTGTATGACGTTTGAAAGTTACAGCTTTTGTTACTTGAGTTATGAACTAAACCAAAGTCTTGCATGTAAAAACTACAAGTAAATAGTAGGTCAATTTATTGATAATGACCATCTCTAAACTGCTATGAAGTACAGATGTTTGAAGTTTGAAAGCTGTACAGGGTTTTGTGTTTGAGAAATTGACTTATTAAGAAAAATTTCAATGCAAAAAAACAAAAACATATGGAAGTACGAATTTTCACCTACATAGTATAATGCAGCTCCAGTTTTGTGCCGGGGCCTAAATAAAAATTAAATATTTATTCAAATGTCTCATTTTGCATTATAATACATATTTTAAAATAAAGATTAGCACTGAACGTAAATGACATGACTTGTAGCAGACATAAGTACAAATATTATCAATCGATTGGCATACTAACAACACAACATTGTACTTGCATGTGAACACTCTCACCGGTGTAATAACATTTCGTCTAACAGTGGCCTTATTGGCCTATTATAGCAATATCACATCATACCAGAAACACATTATATGGCATGTACACCAACACAATATGGCATGTAGCCAGCAACCCATAATCTCATGTACCAGCAACACAATATGGCATGTACCAGCAACACATTATATGGCATGTACAGAAACACAATATGGCATGTACCAGCAACACAATATGGCATGTACCAGCAACACAATATGCCATGTGCCAGAAACACATTATATCGCATGTAGCAGCAACACATTATATGGCATGTACCAGCAAACATTATATGGCAGTACCAGCAACACAATAGGCATGTACCAGCAGCACAATATAGGCATGTACCAGCAACACAACATGGCAGTACCAGAAACACATTATATGGCATGTACCCAGAAACACATTATATGGCATGTACCAGCAACACAATATGGCATGTACCAGCAACACAATATGCCATGTACCGAAACACATTATATGGCATGTAGCAGCAACACATTATATGGCATGTACCAGCAACACAATATATGGCATGTACCAGAAACACAATATGGCATGTACCAGCAACACAATAGGCATGTACCAGCAACACATATATGCATGTACCAGCAACACATTATATGGCATGTACCAGCAACACAATATGCATGTACCACACACATTATATGGCATGTAGCAGCAACACATTATATGGCATGTACCAGCAACACATTGATATGGCATGTACCAGCAACACAATATGGCATGTACCAGCAACACAATATGGCATGTACCAGCAACACAAATGGCATTACAGCAACACAATATGGCATGTACCAGCAACACAATTATGCATGTACCCAGCAACACAATATGCCATGTGCCAGAAACACATTATATGCATGTACAGCCAACACAATATGGCATGTACCAGCAACACAATATGGCATGTACCAGCACACAATATGGCATGTACCAGCAAACACAATATGGCATGTACCCAGCAACACAATATGCCATGTACCAGCAACACAAAATGCCATGTGCCAGAAACACATTATATGCATGTACCAGCAACACAATATGCCATGTACCACGAACACAATATGCCATGTGCCAGCACCACAATATGGCATGTACCAGCAACACAATATGGCATGTACCAGCAACACATATGCCATGTACCAGCAACACAATATGCCATGTGCCAGAAACACATTATATGGCCATGTACCAGCAACACAATATGCCATGTACCAGCAACACAATATGCCATGTGCCAGAAACACATTATATGGCATGTACCAGCAACACAATATGCCATGTACCAGAAACACATTATATGGCATGTACCAGCAACACAATATGCCATGTACCAGCTAACAAATTACACGCCATGTACCGAAGCACAATATATGGCATGTACCAGCAACCAATTACGTGCCATGTACCCAGAAACACAATATATGGCATGTACAAGCAACTCATTATATGCCATGTACTAGACGTGTAAATCATAGCTGTTATGGTAGTATGTACCTACCATAGAGCCACCATTCCTATGCCTTTACTAATAGGTAGGTTTCTAAAGGCATCACACAATGCCTGCATAAACAACCACCGTTTTTCAATAGAAGGAAAACCTTAAATACGACACCTGTATGCTTAAAAATCACGAAATAAAAGAATGACAGGTCAATATAGTCGATGTTCGAAGGCCATTGTTATTTCCCATACCTTCATTCTTTACGTTCGAAGTAATCTCGTTCTCCTGTGACGTCTCTTCCATCATTTGGAAATATTAAAATCCATCCTACTGACACACCTGACAATTTCTGGTTAACGAGTTCATTTGTGTCAGAGTGGGGCAGGTTAAGTTTACAAAACGAAATGAGCAGCGGGCGATATTTCAAAAGATAAACATTCAGAAATATGTCTACTGAAACATGGTGTCATACAGAAATTTCCTAGATCAACGATATGTTCTCTTTGTTTGATGCATGGACGTGTGGTATTTAAGGTTTAGTCTATTGAAATACGCCGGTTGTTTATTCAGGCATAGCTTGATATCTTCAGAAAGCTCTACCAACCTATTCTTTAAAGGATCGCATCGTAGGTACACACCATCAGAGCTATGATTATCGCAGCTACCAGAAAAAATAATATTGGCATATTGTGTCACTGCAAATTGCCAACTATTGAAATATCATTTAATGAAATATAACAGGAAATACTTAACGCATTTCAATTTCTAAAACAACATGTACAACAAAAAAGGCCCAAGTGGGCGTGTGGACGCTTACCTGATGAAGTTATGTATAAGGGGCCATAGCTCTGTGAAAAATCATTCAACCGGAATATGGCGATTATATACACAACTAGGCATTGTACATAAACAATAAACATACACTCAATTACAGTTAGAATTGTAAATATACCGAGTTCAAAAGAAAGTGGACACTGAATTTTGTTTAGATTTAATTGTATAACGTTTTTTAGAATTAAATTGACAAATTTCAAAATGAATATGCCATGTTTGGTACCAACGTTTTTATCATTCCATTGCCAATATCATGTTGTCATTTGTTTTTCAATAAGTCGAATAATTAAGGGACTGTTGCTTGATAAAGAGGATAGGGTGTAAAGTAACATTTTCAAAGTGTCCAGTTTCTTTGGCAACTGAGTATACATAATAACCTAATTTTTAAAATATAACGTTAAGAAGGTATATAATTCTTGACTTGTAATGTGGGTCCAGTAGGACTGGGACATGTTCGAAGCACTATCGGGTCATGTAGGGCAATACCCTGTAGCAGGTACCAATTGAGTACTCGGTATGAAAGTTTGTTATACTAATGGTACATGTACTGTTACAACCAACTGTTAATAATCCCGCAGTTGTTCTTTGTAAAAGTTATATACTATTTTTTAACAATTGCAAATAATAACGGTGAACATTATCAAAAAAAAAAAAGTGTCAGTATACCAGTCAGTGTGAAAACAGGGTAAATGTAATTTATAGCTGATATCAGGAAAATATTTCAATATTTTAAATTGTGTGGTGCTTATAATTAACTACAACTTTTTAATTATAAAGTGACATCTTGAAAAATCAACAAGGCTACAGCCTACATGTTGAGCCCTTTGGTGAAGTTGTCCAGATGTATTATTTCACCAACACCAACGTCGATCTGATGACATATTCGTACACTTAATATTTAATTTAATTAATGTCATTAACAGTGAGGGGTGCATGTGTTAGCGGAGACATGGCGTGACCTATATTTTGTTCAAAGTAGGTCACATTAACCGGAAATTTTGCACATAATGCTAGATGCATATAAGAAACATTGTGGTAAATTTTGGTGAAAATCCTGTGAGAAAGAAGAAAGATACTCATTGCGCAACGCAGACTGGATGTGATCTATATTTTATGGTAAATAGATCACAGCGCCCCGAATTTTTGCACATGATGTTAAACGCATGTCGTAGCAGATGTTAGATACATATATGGAAAATTGCGATTAAATTTTGTAAAAATCCTGCAAGTAATGAAGAAGATATAAAATGAAAGTCAGATGGACTAACAAAAGAACGGACATACAGACACCACAACGACATTTTGATTGGCAAGTCGAGATCCATATAATGGCTCGAGAAAAATCACACAGCTATGGGTAGTAAATGGCACCCATATTTGTCAGTTGCATAATCAGGTACAAATTGCCCATATGTCCCAGTTGGTCGGAATTTCTTCATTGTATAATACATTTGTGTCACATGTTTGTAATTAAATAACTCCAAAATAGAGGAACTGATAACATTTAAATTGAATTTGGTTTCCTGAATTTCCTATACAACTGTAGGTAAAACTGTGAGCCTTAGGGCACAGCGGAATATTACCCCGATAGTCACAATTTCAACAAAGTTGATAGATGACATTTACCTATTGCTACATGCTTAAATGAGAGCTGTATGCTTTGTGATTGCAGAGACGAATATTGTTGAAGCTATTCCCATTATGCCTATGTGAAAGTTAAAGTTTAACAACAGTTAATTCCTGAAATATTTAGAATCCAGTGTACACTCGTTATTTAGACATCTTTAGAAAGATAATTTAATATCCAATACTTTTCTCAACACGTCTATGTACAACTTACAGGTTGACAAGGATTAGTTCGTGAAACATTTGTATATATACAGATTTTACATAGACACATATATGGATATTTGTGACTTTAGAGTTTAGTATCTATCAAACATTTCTCAAAAAGAATTATCAAAATGTATGTAACATTTGTTCGGAAGACTAATGCTTGTTGCTATTTTTATTAACGGCAGCCATTTTCACTCGCCTAATCTTGACTTATGTAATGGACTTCTATAAATTGGAAACAGAAAGATGATAGTTTAGTACCCAGTGATCGATTCTAAAGACTAAACATAAACTGTACGTAGCAGTTGTTGAGAAAAAGACTTAGTAATTTTTAGTCATTTTGAAAGGTCACATGACCACATTTGTTCTAATGTAAGGCACTCAAGCATACAGAAGCATCCCTTTAAAATTTCCAAAAAATGCAGCAGTTTCACAGAAAGTGCTGCTAAGGGTGACGACGTTAACCAAAGGACATCGCATAAGCTCAGTAGAGCTAAACAATTCATTTAATGACTGTGTTTACCTTAATACAGAAATATATCGTATGTTAGCTACTATCGCAAATATAAATGCTACTGTTAATCTTTTTTACACAAAGAAGCTTCTTGTGTCGAGTTGCAGACATTGTTACATAGCTGCACGTACACAAATTCCAAAGGCAGTATCCAGGATTATATAAAGTAGGTCTGAATTAGTGAACTATTAAATTGTCTTAAATTCCGCTGTTATCTTTTACAAAGCATTTGTGAACTTCACACACCATTTTAACCATCATCAATTTGTTACTTCAACGACAGCAGTCAATAATGTTTATCCACCAAGATTGAATTATGCTTTGTCATTGATACAAGTTAAAAATGTTGATTTTGTCACAGTATGAACCACACAAAACAGACCATATTCTTGAAAGAGATGTCACACACAACAGACTGTAGGTTCCAAGTAACTTCTTTCTGGGAATGTTAACGTGTGGTTCATATTCTTGTTATCAATGGCACACAAAACACAGTGACAGTAGTTTCTAACTTCAAGCTTTCTGTGCATATGTTAACACTGTGGTTCATATTATTGTTAGCGATGCCACACAAACACAGCAAGTGTAGTTTCTAACTTCAAGCTTTCTGTGCATATGTAAACACTGTGGTTCATATTCTTGTTAGCGAAGCCATACAAACACAGCAAGTGTTGTTTCTAACTTCAAGCTTTCTGTGCATATGTAAACACTGTGGTTCATATTCTTTTTAGCGAAGCCACACAAAACACACTGACAGTAGTTTTTAACTTCAAGCTTTCTGTGCATATGTAAACACGGTGGTTCATATTATTGTTAGCGATGCCACACAAACACAGCAAGTGTAGTTTCTAACTTCAAGCTTTCTGTGCATATGTAAACACTGTGGTTCATATTATTGTTAGCGAAGCCACACAAAACACAGTGACAGTAGTTTTTAACTTCAAGCTTTCTGTGCATATGTAAACACTGTGGTTCATATTCTTGTTAGCGAAGCCACACACAACACAGTGACAGTAGTTTCTAACTTCAAGCTTTCTGTGCATATGTAAACACTGTGGTTCATATTCTTGTTAGCGAAGCCACACAAAACACAGCAAGTGTAGTTTCTAACTTCAAGCCTTCTGTGCATAGGTAAACACTGTGGTTCATATTATTGTAAGCGATGCCACACAAACACAGCAGGTGTAGTTTCTAACTTAAAGCTTTCTGTGCATATGTAAACACTGTGGTTATTGCACAATGGTTTTTTTCTGAAAACAACAAGAATACAAATTCAATTTAACCTTCTGTTAAATTACACTTACTAAACGGGCAGTTTAATAAAATTTCTCATCTGTAAAGCACACATTTTATTTCCTCTAGCCTTATTATTGAAATACGTAGGGTACGATAAGACAAAACAAAAATAAATGCTTGAATACAATCCAAACTTTCATGTAATACATAATTGAAACAAGCAACCACTGTTCTTAAACTGGTCTGTATCATTAAAGAATACATGCAGGGTGTTTTACAACCCTTACACTTTATTTCATGACTTTGGAATTGTTAGTAATCATAAGGAAAATCTGAGGATATAATGGCTAAAATGGCTCTTATAAAAAGAGGGAAGTGACATATATCCATTTTGTGAATCTCATGAAAAATAAACAAATGCAGAATGGACAAGGATTATCTTTCTATTTGTCTATTCCCTTTCATCTTATTTGCCTTTTTGTCCAAAGTGCTGTCCATCAGCTAATGACTGCACTGCTATGGCCTTGCAATTTGATGTTATACACAATCTTTTATTGAGGATGCATACACACATCCACTTCTGTTATAAAATCAGAAGCATTTGGAGAGTTATGGACACACAAATCACTTTCAAACTGACAATGAAACATTAAATAGGCTATGCGACACAATTTCATTAAAAGAAACGTTAATAGTCACCGTGGAGAAACTACGAAACAATTCGGTAATGCTATCAACACTCTTGGTAAAGATCAAATCAAACATAAAGGCGCTAGATCACTAACAAGAAAAGGGTTAACAAACAGACGAGCAACTTACAATGTAAAAACTCTGGTCTTAAAAAACGAAAATAATGATGATGAACACGATTTATGGAAATTATTATGTGCTGAGAATCTCCATCCCCAATTCAAGGTATTCAGTTTCTAGCTGCCATTGCGCGAAATTCTATGTCCTGTATTTTTGTCCATCTGTATCAATATATTATTCAACTTACCTAATATATAACTGTAGAACAACCGCTACTTCACTGCTACTGTATAGGGTACGTAATGGAGAATGAAAAAAAGATTTACTTCGTAGGGCCTGTATCGCGACTCTACATATTTAATAGAATTACAGTGAAAAACAAAGTTTCCATACTCTAAAGAAGAGGGCACAAAATGGACCTGAATGCCCTGAATCGCTCACGTGACGATCTTCGTAAAGATGAAAAAATTACCCAGCAACCTTATAATTTCGTAACAGAATGTCATCATGCAGTCAATGGCACACCATCGCAAATTCCCGCGGCTGCCTTAAAGTGTTCCCGCCCAGTAATTGTAAACATGGTTATACTATAATATAGGGTGTGGATCTCAACGGTTTTCAAGTTATGACCCAGGGGCTAGGTTTTGATCCAGGGGCTATGTCCCCAGGGTGGGGACCAACCCTGGGGCCGATAATGTTTGGATGGTTGTATATCCGTCTGTTCTTGCCCATTAAGTGTATGCTTGGTGGGGATGTCAATGATTTGGCAACCAAAAAATACAGGTCTGTTTCTGGTCTACTGACCGACCGTAAACATGCTTTTGATGTTCTTGATTTGAATCTAGTATAGTAAGGATTAATTCTCTTAAAAAAAGATTTCTACCGCCATAGAAGATCATGGCGACCTTGACATTTCATCTACTAACCCGAAAAACAATAGGGGTCCTCCTTTCACTTACGGCAATGTACATAATGAAGTTTCATCAGTGAGGGTGTTATGATTTTGAAGTTATCAATGCGTTTTTCCATATAAGGTCATGACAACCTTGACCTTTGACCTATTGACCCCCAAAGAAATAGGGTTCCTCCTCTTATGTAGGGCAATGTACCTAAACATTTCCATGCGTGTCGGTGATATGGTTTCCAACCCTATACCACAATATGTTTTTCAAACAAGCATAAAAATACATGGAATTTCTATAATTAATTCTTCTATAGGACCCCTTTTCATGGATACGTATAAACACAGCAAAGCAACTTTAGCCTGAATTTACCTATTTTCAATTATAAACACTCAAAAAGAAATAAAAGGCATGCTCAGCTTACCATGTTTCAGACGATTGTATGGTCACCACACTGTCACAAATAAGCCAGAATCGATTCCGTGGTAAACTATGTACCGGTACATGTATATTACCGTAACTGAAACAAGAACAATAAATAACTAGACTTTGATCAGAGCCTGATCAAACACGGGCTTTCCAAACTGGATGACGTCATGACGTCACAACGGTCAGCGATGTCTAAGATGATGACACTGATTTTGTTTTTTAATAAAATAATTTTGAACATGCAATCAGTAAAAAAAAATCAAATTTCTTAATATTCTAACGTCATTGACTACATGACGTCGGGATTTATATGACGTTCCTGAACAACCGGACCCTGACCTCTACAATCTCTGAAAGTTTTGTTCAAATCCGATCATAAATATAGAAGATATAGCCATAACAAGAACTCCATTATGACGTCACTGGCGGCCATCTTTGATGACGACATGATCAACTTTGACGTTCTTTGATAACTAGACGTTGATGTATACAACCTGTGAAAGGTTTATCAAAATTCAGTCATAAATGAAGCAGATATAGCGATTACAAGATTTCTTTAAGGTATGAAAGCACTAATTATTTTCCCCGTAGACACCAATGTTAAAGTGTCACATATTAATGATTTGCTGCAAATTCAACTCAAGTATGGATAATGCAGCAGTGTAATGTTCATATAGAAAACTATTTTTCCGCTTGAAAAATCACCAGAAAACGTGGGGTCACAAGACATGTAAGAAAGTTCTTGTTTGTTTACTAAACAGGTCAAGGGTACAGCTGTTTTTATTGATCGACTGTTTTCATTGCTCACAAAGTGTAAGCATAGAGTCGAAATTTCGAAAAATGTTCATCAGTGATCCAGTAAAACCTATTAATACGCTTCTTATACATATAACCACAAAATCGAATAGAAATGGGCAGTTTTCCCCTACTTATAATGCCCATTTCCATCGAAAAACGAGGGATTACTTTTTATTATAGGAACTACATTCGACTACACCTCGGAGGTTTACATGTAATTGGTGGTGGTAAACCTTAATGATATCAATGGCGGCCATTTTGGATGATGTCATGACGTTAAAACTGTCAGCGTTTACGGAGACAATGATACTGATAGATTTTTCAGTAAATAACATAACAAATGCAGTAAGTGTAAAAATCGCTTTTTTAATAAATATTATGATGTCACTGACGTCATGATGACATGATGTAGAGAAACTTTTTGATGTTCTGGCACAACTAGACATTGTCCTTTACAATTTGCAAAAGTTTCATTCAAATACGACCATACATTTTTGAGATGTAGTGATAACAGTCTTTTCATCCTAACGTCACTGGCGGCCATCTTGGATGACATCAAGAAAACGTTTGACGTTCTTGCACAACCAGTCTTTATTTTGTACAAACTGTGAAAATTGAATCAAAATCCAACCATAAATGAAGTAGATATAGCGATAGCAAGATTTCCATTATGACGTCACTGGCGGCCATTTTGGATGACGTCATGACGTTAAGACAGTCAGCGTTGAACAAGACAATAACACCGATTGATTTTTCAATAAAATAACAAAAGAAATGCAATAAGTGAAAAAAATCTAATTTTTTTAATAAAAGGTTGACGTCACTGACGTCATGACGTAGAGATAACCTTTGACATTCTTGCATAACTAGACCTTGAACTCTATAATTTGTAAAAAAAAAAAAATGTAGCAGATGTAACGTTAACAAGATATCCATTATGACGTCAGTGACGGCCATCTTGGATGACGTCAAAATGTTGTCCCGAATGTCCTTTATGACTGGGTAAAATATATTCTATCAGAAGTGCCTTTTAGCGGAATAATAATAAGAAGAAGAAGAACGAAATCAATAGGACTTTCCACTGAAAGGTTTTTTCTTTACTTGCTACAAGGAAATAAGAGGAAGGATGAAGTTGTTTTGTTTTATTAATTACATGTATTAATTACTCACCAGAACATTCATACAAAATATTACTTCTACAAAACAATTCAAAATTCAGTCAACAAACGCATGATTATGTTCAATATGAATATTCTCAGAAGAATCACTAGTTAATTTAAAAAAAAATTGTCCACATGAGTGACGGGGTATAAAAATAGGCGAGCGTGACTACTCCAAAATGTAATAGTCATCAAACATGCAATCTCAGGCTTTTCTTCAGAAATAGCTGAAGAGGCCCAATACTGAGGGGGGAAAAGCTTCATTTTGAGATAAAGGAGAAAAATAGAGCCATTTCACAGTGTATTAGGCAGAACTTAAACATTTGGGTGGGCAAATATGAATATCTGAATATTTTTTAGATATATACTCTCTTCGAAAAAATGTACCCAAGACATAACAATGTTGGTAAAGTAAGCGTGGCAAATGATATTTAGAGAAAAAAACATTTTCTTGCCAAAGAGAGGAAAAAAGTAGGCTATTTTGCTAGGGCAAAGGGCCGAATATCAGTCCCCCTCCCCCAACCCCCACCCCACCACCCCCACTCCGCCCACACACACCCCCGTTTTACTTTATGAACGAAATTAAGCCTGGACTGTACATGTCGTTACATAATTGTGATTAATTGCTGTAACTAACTTTAAATTAAACAAAGAAAATTTTTTGAAGTAATGAAATGCACACCAAACAGAATATATCAGATTTTTCTCTCTAAAGGTATCCTTAAAAACATATGCAAAAATATGTTTCTGACCCATGATTTCACCAGTGGGTAGGTACATGTAGGTATGGGATTTTCTTTTCTTTTCCAACGACAGTAAACACCTTAAAAAGTTAAAGAAAAATAAACTGAAGATTACAAAAAAGAACAAAAAAGAAATAAGTTTATAAAACAAGAAATCCGTGGATTCACATGTCTCGCCTAACAGGGGCTGGACTTAAAAATAAAAAGGTCAATGATGCTTAAATGAAAGTTTGTAAACATTTAGTAATTAAAAACAATCGAGTTTGCCGTTTGCTGAGATGACATTTAAGTGCATTTGTTTAAAAACAAAATGGCATTCTATTAAAAACAAGAGGCCCAAGAGGGCCTGTGGACGTTCTACTTACTAAAACAGGTCTTATATCAAGGGTTGTCGACATAAAATTCCCATCAGTAGTTTTTTTAAAACATTGCAAAAACAACAGGGATAGGATGGCCTTAGATCGCTCACCTGGTAATCATGGGCAATATGTCTGCTGTGTCTAGTCTGGCATGGGCATTTTTTGATTTGTCCCACTATCTTCTATGAATGAAATTTCATAAAAATGGGTAGTGGGGGAGGGGAGGGTTTATATTAACATTCTAAACAAATATGGTAAAGATCAGATAAAAAATGAAGTAACTACAGATTTAACAAAGGAAAATACAAAAATACAATATAGCATTTTTCAACAAATCAAGGGCCATAACCTGTCGTTACTAACTAGATCTAGCTGGTTTTCGAAATTGTCCAAAATTTCATTGATATACCATGCTTTGCACAATTAGACATCATACTGAGGCTTCCTGCAAAATATTGTAGAAATCCAACAAGGCGTTTAGGAGGAGTAGCGCCGACAAGAAATTTAAAGTAAAAATGTCAAAGTGCCGTAACTCCGTCATAAATCAGCAACCTGGAACAAAAGCGCGACATGCACAACTAGACATCTTACCGATGCTTCCTGCCAAGTTTCGTCGAAATCCAACAAGGCGTTTAGGAGGATTAGCGCTGACAAGAAATTTAAAAAAAAATGTCAAGGGGCTGTAACTCCATCAAAAATCAATGAACCGGAAAAAAAATGCAATAGGCACAGCAATTCTTCCTGCTAACATGGTGTTAACAACAACAACAAAATTAAAACAAAAAAATAATGAAATAAGAAAATTAAAAAAAATAATAATAATAATCTAGAAATTTAAAAAAGAAATGTCAAGGGGCTGTAACTCCATCAAAAATCAATGAACCGGGAAAAAAATACAATAGGCACAGCAATGCTTCCTGCTAACATGGCGTTAAAACCAAAAATAAAATCAAACAAAAAAATAATGAAATAAGAAAATTAAAACAAAAAATAAAATAAAATAAAATAAATAAAAACAGAAAAAAAATTAAAACAAAAGAAATAATTAAAACAAAAAACAAATAATTAAAAAAAAAAAAGGCAAAACATCTGGTAAAGTTTGGTAAAGAAATGAAAGCCCTATCGTATTAACGAGGCTGAATATAGCATTTTTAACTAAATCAAGGGCCATAACTCCGCTATTATTGGTCTGATCTGGCTGGTTTTCGAACTTGTGCGAGCTTTCATTGATATTAACAATCTGGTAAAGTTTGGTAAAGAACGGATGAAAAATGAAGGCCTTTGGCCAGTAGAGCTAAAAATCATCAGCTCCAAAATGTAGCTCAAGGTCATACATGAAATCCAGGCATCCAAAAAAAAAAGATGCAGTAACGAAGAAGCAACTACGTCAAAATAGAATATGTTTTCTTCCAAAGATTAAGCTATACATTAGGTTTAAAACATCTAGTGCATAATTCTAGTTCATGAGGAAGTGATGTAAATGAAACAATTAAAGTTATCTGTCCTTTGCTTGGATTGTGAAGGTCACATCCACATTTGCTTTGTCACGTTGCAATGTACCACTCAAGAAACAACTATAAGCAAAGTTTGAAATGTCTTAGTGCATACAGTTTGTGAAAAAGTGACCTAAACGCCAAAGTTGAAGGTAAACATTATAAGGTTATCTGCCCTTGCTTGGAGGTCAAGGTCACTTCCACATTTGCTTTGTCACGTTGCGATGTACCACTCAAGATACAACTATAAGCAAAGTTTTAAAGGTCTAGTGCATACAGTTTGTGAAAAAGTGACCTAAACGCAAAAGTTGAACCTAAAAATTATTAAGTTATCTGCCCTTTGCTTGGAGGGTCAAGGTCACTTTCACATTTGCTTTGTCACGTTGCGATGTACCACCCAAGATACAACTATAAGCAAAGTTTGAAAAGTCTAGTGCATACAGTTTGTGAAAAAGTGACCTAAACGCAAAAGTTGAACCTAAAAATTAGTAAGTTATCTGCCCTTTGCTTGGAGGGTCAAGGTCACTTCCACATTTGCTTTGTCACGTTGCGATGTACCACCCATGATACAACTATAAGCAAAGTTTGAAAGGTCTAGTGCATACAGTTTGTGAGAAAATGACCTAAACGCAAAACTTGAACCTAAAAATTAGTAAGTTATCTGCCCTTTGCTTGGAGGGTCAAGGTCACTTCCACATTTGCTTAGTCACGTTGCGATGTACCACCCATGCTACAACTATAAGCAAAGTTTGAAAGGTTTAATGCATACAGTTTGTGAGAAAAAACGCAAAACTTGAATGTTGACGCCGCCGCCGCCGCCGCCGCCGGCGGAAAAGCAACACCTATGTCTCTTTTTTTCTTCGAAAAGGCGAGACAAAAAGAAGAAAAAAAAGAAAGATATAAATTAACACATGATCACACTTTTAATAATAATAAAAATAAAAATAAATAAAAAAATAGTTTAACAACCAGATATGAAACAATAAGAAAAATGAAGAATTTAAAAAAGGTAACCTTCAGTGGGATTTGAAGCCAATGCTCTGGGTCCCAGTAAACAAGAAGAAATTAAAATGTTTTTTCTATGTCAGACAGCCATCTTGCATGTCACATTGACCTAATTTTAATAATTTGAAAACCATTCAACTAATAATCATTTAGGTGAAGTTTTGTCAGAATTGACCACATGGTTTCCGAGATTTATTTTTTTAAAGATTTTTCTTATAAAACTATATATAAAACTGTGACCCCAGGGTTGAGGACACATATGACCGCAGGGTCACCATTTTAACAAACTTCGTAGACGACTACAAGCTGAAACTACATGCAATAATATGAGAGCGCTGTGTCTTGTGATTTCAGAGAAAAGATTTTTCCTATATAATTCTATATTCTATAACATAACGTTAATGACGTCATGGACGTGACGTTAATGTACATTTTCTGACGTAATGTGACGTTATAAGTCATGTGATAAATAGAATCTAACATTCGTTCTCATTAATTATTGAATTTATTAAACTCGTTAGCAAAAATGATATAGTGCTCGGCAAGAGCCTGATATTATATCATTCTTGTATTAAACTCGTTAGCATATATAACCATTTGGCCATGGAGACGCTTGCATGACGTCAGAGGTTTAAAGGTTTATAGGTTTATATAGCTTTTTTTAGACCAACCTAATAACCAATCAACATTGCGTTTTTAATTAACCATGTTATATATGGTTATAAAGTTAACAGAGCTACAGATAAGCAGGGTAATTGCTTAAATACCCAATTTTAAATGCAAAAAAATACCGAATTAAAATAAAAAGCATGGGTACCAATAAAGTTATCAAAGTTGTCAAATAATAAAACAACCAATGCAAATTGAGCAATATATGAGTTGTTGAAGGGACACCCGGTCACCTTGTATAAAGCATATTGTAAAAGTTGATTTTATTAGAGTGGAATGCCACCCTAAAACAATGTCGCAAATTTGTATTGTTTTATTTTACCCAATTGAAATCATGAAATACCCAATTAAATAAATACTGATGGGTAAAAATACCCAATTGATCAAAAAGCTTATCTGTAGCTCTGTCACTGATAGTACACCTAACCGATACATTTCTAAATTTCCCATGATGTGAAATGACCACTCATTGCAATCATACCATGTGTACTTTTATCAACTCAATGTCCAAGGTCTCAGCATAATCCCCTTTTTGGATCTTCAGAACTTCCATCCTACACGTGAATGAGGACAGTCAGTGCAGATAGGGGTTGCCTCCGACGTCATGTGGTGCATCTATAAATGTCCGTATGTAAAAAAAGCACCCCAGACGTCATATAAATTTATGAGACTACCATGGCCGAAATCGTGAAGATGCTGCATGTAAAGTTGTCTCAACTGTTACCGCTGCGGGAAATCGTATCCCACTGGAAGCTCTACCAGAATGGTAAAGATGCTGGATCTTAAACTTTCTCCACTCTTCGGGTTCGTATCCCACTGCATGGCAGCTGTACTGTACTTTAAGTAAGATTCTTATACGAACGTTGACCGGTGACATCACCATTCGTATGCAAATTGCCAGGCAGATATTCACTGGTCATTTTGACAATAGAAAGCGTACACCGACCAATACATGGTTGGTTGGCACATTTAAATAACAATACACTGTTTTGTAAACAGTCAATCTTCGTATAGATGGTGGGAGGTATACAGTACTGTTTGGTCTACCTCTACCGTCTGCCTCTACCACAACAAATTGATCGTCATATAATGATGATACTAAACATGACGTAAAACACATTTCAAACAAAGCAAATCCTATTTTGTATTATCAACTTCAAACAACAGATTATGGCTTCTAAATATTTTCCTTTATGTGCGCCTCAACCACTCTCTTGGAGTACGTTTCTTTCTCAGTCGATCCGTACATTTGTTAAATGATATAATTTGTCTATCAAACAAACCTCTTTTGTTGTCGTCTGCGGTACTGAGGAAGGGGGACAATTCTAACTGATTATGAGGACAACTCTCATCCTCAAAGTGATCAGAATTCCTTAGAATTTTCTAAATTATTCAGTACACACCACTTTAGATCGTACATATTTAGGCATTGGCTGATATTTATTGACAAACACATTTTAATGACAAAACAAATACCTTGAAAATCGACCTCGAGCAGCAGATACAGTAATCCTTGAAATCCAGTTTACGCCAGCATGTCAATTTATGTCACGGTGACCTATCAAACAAAACGCTGCATTGTGTTTACACATACTGGAACGTTACTTCGTCAGGCAAGGTATTAGGTTTTACATAATACACGGTATGGCACACTTTACGCGTGTTTTTAGACTCCAGCTGTATCCGTAGTGCGCGCCGACTAGGCAACCAATTCTGAAGCGACTTTTCGGGTGTAAAAAAATGGCGTCTTTTTTAATTGAAAATTCGTAAAATAGTCCGTAAAATACAAAGAAATAGTCCAGTTATAATAGCGAAGTTAAAATGCGAACAGAACTGATATGTTATAGGTCCGTGGCGTTCCTACTGGATGTACCTCCTTTTGAAAACAGAACCACGATACGGATATGGACCTCATCTAGTGGTACTGAGGCGGTCAGACTTAATGGGGTACACAACAAATTTTAAGCATTTATTTTATCAAGCAATACAAATAGCTTCTCGAGTTATAAATCCAGTATCATTTTCAATTGAAAGGGACTAGAGGCGATGTGGAAGGATGTCGGTGTCAGTCAGAATAAAATGATGATAATGTTCTTCACTTTCATATGGAATATGCATATGCATTAAATTAAGCCGCATGTTACCTTCGGATTAATTATTGTTTATGAAATGTTTGGAAAACTCGAACTCGGCTGATTTCTGTTTGCTTAATCAGGAATATTTATTTAAGTAGTTTGTATATTTCTAAAAGTTGTACATATAATTCAAATGAGTATACTTCTATCACAAAGTAAGAATTCATAAGAGCTTTAATGCACCATCTTGGTTAATATTGATATGTATACAACAAACCCTGGCCGAGTCGTCTAGGTTTTTAGACCAAACTATTTAATTTACAATAATTAAATATAATTGATCATGGGGCCTAGTTTAGTACATTGAATAGGAAATTAAAATACATACATTTCGATCTATTATTCGTATTTTGATCGACACCCATAAGGCATCCGGATAGCCTCCAAAGGATGCGCTGTCTTCTGCTAGAGTGTGCTTATCGTGGAGGTGGAGTATTTTTAACAAATATCAATCCTTACTCGACGTATGGCATTATTAAAAACAAATATAAAAGTCTAATAGGAAATGCAACATTCAAGGCCTACAGTCAACCAAAACACGCATAGAATTAAACAACAATTACAATAATGAATAAAAGGCCAGGTATATGACATCACAAACAGAAAAGGGTTGGCAATAGGGTCATCGCTTTAGACCTGTCAGTGGCAAAAATTGGCTCTAGGCTCTAGGGTGCACCAAACCTCACTATTACCCTATTGCCATCCCAATAAAACGATAAAGTGTCAATAAAGAAACCCCCGACATGCTGCATACTCTAGCAAATTAGGCAGCATTAATAGGTAATGTAAGTATAACATAAAGATGATCATGTATATATGAATACAAAACAAAAGCCTAGAAAGCCACAAAGCAAGTACCCAATGACTTGAGAGAAGCCAGTACAACAAGAGTATAAACCATTAAAGCCACGACAAGGCAATATTGGAGACAAACTTAAAACGGAACCGTCCTCTCAGGATTTAGGTAGACGTCATCATGGGGTCCACAATATGTCCGGTCATCACACAGTCAACGAGACAAGTATAGTGGCGAACTGTAATGGGGTCAACTACTAAACTTGCAGTGCGTTGCATAATGATAGGGTCATAACCTCGTTTGATAAGCTTTTTAACAAGTTTAATACAGATAGCATGAAAGTATTCATGACAAAGTATGTTACGAAGATTGTAAATCGCGTCACCAAAGAGGTCAGGTTGTGATAGTCCTTGTCGCAGAAGAGCTCTCAAAATACTTATATTTTAAAATCAGATCAATGTTACGATAATAACATTTTGCAAAGGTTTTCGGAGTTTGTGGTAACGGTAGCCCTGAGGGAGTAACGTTTTACTTATACGAATGTTACAAATATTAAAGTTCTCAGCTCGACTACAAGCTCTAGAAAAAAGTATAAGTTGAGAAACATATACCCCATATGATGGATAATTAACGATATCGAAATTGAAACATTCTATCTTGTCAAACATTATGCTTATTATTTCTCCATTTGCAATTGAGACATGCAAATCAAGAAATTAAGCCTCAAGTGCAGTCACTAGAATTAGAAATAAAACGAGATTTAATAATATGTAATTTGGGAATCCATTATATAGTTGGAAGTTTCTTTTGCTTGTCGAGTTATATGCGTGCAAACACCACACTCCTCAGTAGATTGAACTAGAGTATACTACTTAGTGCTCCTAAGTTCCAAAAATAAAACATTGACGTAATTAAAGCGCCAAACAATGATACAATTATTAATTGCTTTATCTGCAGGAACGAATACAAATTTGTTATGAAATTCCTGATTTCCCGATTTCAATGAAACGAAAATCTACGTTGTTTATTCATCTTTGTAATTATTGTTTGTTTCTGTGCGTCTTTTTGGTTGTCTGTGGTCGTTGAATGCTGCATTTCCTGTTCGACTTGTATATCGACTTTTAGCTGTATAAAAGTTAATACGAGTATAAATACCGAAGAGGTTTAAACCAGGATCTAGGGAGCACCAAACCCCACTTTAAACTAGTGTCGATATAATAATTGTTCTAACTGAACCATAATTATAATACTTTATTGATATCGATTTTTATTTGTCATTGAATATGTATAACCATGAAAAACGTATGTCAAAGAGGTGCGCACTCGGGAAAATAATCGAGTTTTCCGGAAGCAAGTAACTGTATGCCTTGCAATTGTAAAGAGCTAGACAGAATCGATAAAATCGCACATTCGAGGAGATGAACTATTTGTCTTCAAACAAAAGGAGTCGTTTGGTAATATTTCAGCATATAGAAAATAGAACGAATTACTTCTTTTCTATACTTTGTCATATATTCCATAACGATTGTCCACATATTTGGCATTTTTTCCTTTCATGTATCCACATTGAACGCTTGAAAATCCCACAATTTACCACTGTTCACTATCTTACTTTGTTCCTACTTTTACTCTTGTATATACACTTTCAAATGTGCAACATCCACCAGGTTAGAAGATAGAGTGATGCGGTACAGTAACTACAGTCAACAAATAGTGCTAGTAAAAAGTGTCAAACATTACAATTTACCAAAAAGCATAATGATGACAGACTTCTTTACCCGTTTTTCAACAAGTCACAAAACACTGACATGTCAGTATAGTTTTTAGAATAAACCACTTTAAATTTGTTGATAAAGAAACTGGAAGTAAAATAATACCAGTCTGACACTTAGACT
This sequence comes from Cyrtodaria siliqua, assembly GCA_037043455.1. NCBI lineage: Eukaryota > Metazoa > Mollusca > Bivalvia > Adapedonta > Hiatellidae > Cyrtodaria > Cyrtodaria siliqua. The sequence goes on from JAWPHD010019302.1 coordinate 27,624, forward strand.
TTTACTACTACTATTTTCACATAGAACGTAAGGTTAGCTCTACACTACATAACTCTTACCTTAATTCTCGATTGAAATTCAAATATTCATTAAAATATCTACACCTCCTCAAGAAAAACACAAAAATAGCAGGAAAAACAATGACCACTACTGCTCTATGAACCAGGTTTTCGATTAAAATGAAAGTAGATGACCTTTTCGGACAAAAGCTGCCGAACCATATCATTGGAAATCTACAACCAAAGCATACACCTCGTTTGTGTACACACTCTTAAATAACAACACTGATGGTACTACTTTCGAGTGCGACCATTATCAACGTTTGACCTCTCTGGTTACCGGTCCAAGTCCACCTATAACCTGTACGGTAGCTTGTGCGCCGTACTTTCTACGATAGCAGGCGAATTATCAGCTATAATGAGGGGATGCCCTCCTAAGTTACATGCTGATGTATTGAGCTTATACATTCTTTATCGGTGTAATTCTTATTATTTTGTTAACGAAGAGTAACAGAATAAATAGTGGCATTGATGCACACAAAAATTAACTCTAGTATTTGACAGTAGAGTAGTGAGTCGTTTTATACAATTCTGATGAAGTTTAATATTTAATTTAAGACAACAGGGTTCCACAAACTAAGTTACAAAAGAGGCTTCCGCATAGTAAAGAGTATGATAATAGGCCGAGCACGACACATACGAAATATTGCAGTCTCGGTTTGATTGAGACTGTAGCATTTCCAATATGTAGATTTAATTTAAAGATAACTTTGTCTTTAAATGTGTAATTATGTCTTAAATAAATGGGACGAATGTAAAAACATAGGTACATGGTTACCAGGTTTGTGCTTCATTAAATATACGTTCATGATAATCTCACATTTCACTGTCAGGAGCATAGTCTAATAATAGTCGTGTTTATAATTTCAGTTATCTACCATCTACCTGTTATGGTTTCAAGTAATAGTGGAAAGTGTATAAGCTATACCATCACATATCAGTTGTTGTAAACAAACTTAGAAAAACGTAGACATGTTTAGTATTTATTCACGACATGTAAATGGGAGTGTTACATGTGTTGATGTAGGTCTGTAGCTGGAATTTGATTATTTCATACGACATTACTGGATCCACGATTTTAATAAGACAGAAAATAGTATACAGTCAATGAATCGTTTTGATTACTATATGAAAAGAATGACGAACGCCTACCATCATATGATGCACGTGCTTTATTTACGATAAAATATGTAGATACAAAGACATGATTTAAAAGTCAGAGACTAAGTAAATAATACATTTATACGCTAGTAAGTAAAACATGAGCTAAATACGGGTTGGAAAATCGATTCGAATTCAGGCTTGTCAGAAAACACTGTTAGTAATTGCACAGGTAATAACAGATCACACATGCAAGTCGTAATGAACTCAACGGGTTGTTTAGTTCATCAATTTGCTCGTTCCTTCTCCGGGTTGTCTATGCATGCTTTTTGTTTTAATTCATTCCTTATTCGTGCACAACAGCACAGCGCTCATATCACATCACATACAGAAAGCATGAAACAGACAAGTATATTGATCTGTATAACAAGTACATTGATCTGTATACAATCAAATGAAAATAGTTGTGGCATCATACATTAATTTGGTAGCACTACATGAATAATACATCCCACATACTCTTAAATGCAAGTCTGATACTGACATTCTCTCTGACATTTTCTTTTAAAATCCCTATTTCATGGGTAAGGGGAAGGACTTTGTAGTGTCATACCTATACAACCAGTCTTTGCAAATAGTAATGCTGATTTATGGCCACAAATATTTTGACACCAAACAAGTGTAGTTTTAGTGAAAAATGTCTCTCCACGTCATTAAAGATTTGCAAATCTGAAACTCCAAGTAATATCCTCCCGAGGTGAAAATGTGCAACGGCAAAACGGTCAAAACCGGTTTTAAAATACCGTACGTTTTTCGGCGCACTCCAAAAGGAAATAATTGCTAATTATGTAATCATCTGAGAGAAAATAATTTACATTAAGACGAGTTATATGTGTAAAAGTAGATATAAAAGCAGAAATGTATCATTCAAATACCACAGTCAACCACAAACACGCACAGAAACAAACAACAACTACAAATATGAATACAAGGCAAGATATGACATCATAAACATCAAAGGGTTGGCAATAGGGCTACCGCCTTGGTACGGTTAGTGACCAAAAAAAAAGCCGCTGTGTGTTTAAACCAGGTTCTAGGGTGCACCAAACCACTCTTACCCTACTGTCATCCCAATAAACAGGACAGTGTAAATAAAAATATCCCTGACAGGTAGTATTCTCTAACAAACAAGGCAGCGTTAATGACACGATAATTCTGTTTTGCATTGTGTTGTGTATGTCATGAAATAAAAATGCAATTTGGTCATTCAGATCTAGGTCCATTTTAAAAACGAATAACTTACGATCTCTTCACTAATAGCCCATTTGTTGCCAAAATTGCCGGAAAGGTTGCATATTCCTGTATCAATGCTCCTTTTAAAAACACAAACAGTGAAATGCCAAAACATTTTATTAATTTACTCATTTCCAAATAAGCAACAAATATTAAAACTCATTAAGTTAACAAGACAATCCTCAAAATATGTAACAAATAAATCAAAATGAACAAAAATGGAACTCTAACTTAGTAAAAATGCCCTGTTGTAAAGCATGCCTTTTTTATAAAGAAAAAAACGACAATTATTTACTGGCCGCTACATTTCCTGTTCTGCAATGGATGTGCTACGAGAACATTTATTTCACACACCGTTTTAGAAATTTTATGAAATAATTTTCATATCGTTACATTTTCTCTGAGAGGAGAAAAATAGGTTGAGTTGGTGTGTATTTTTTCTTTGCTTTATTATCAGTATACTTTCTCCAAATTTGCATCCCTTCTTCTATAGGCGGTACAAATACCACAAGAACGGTGCCAATAAAAACCCATATCTGAAACACACGGACCCAAATTGCAAATTCCTCCTCGGTCAAAATGTGTATACTAAGCGCAAAAGCCGTGAATATCGCAACTAAAATCAAACCGATAACAACTGCAATGAGGCCAACAATTTTGGTTTTGCAGAACACTTTGTCCATTGTAGCAGCCGTAATAACGGGACCAGCATCAACATCCCGTAACTCTTCCTCATATACAAGACGGAATGGACTCAACGGATTGTCAATGTTTATAGTTTTTGCCCATTCCTTCTCTGCGTCTGTTGCGTTCTTGATGTTATGCGTGCATAAAGATACACATACACATATTCCACCGCTCACAACGAACCCACTAATCATCGAACATAGCACACTGTATTCTTGTACCGTGTTCACAAAGAAATCGTCAAGTCCGCCCTCGTACGTAGACCCCATAATAAGCATGCCAGCAATCGAGGCCACTAGGCCTACAATACCACCTGGAATATATATATATAATAATGGAATATATATTTACTACTAACAGAAACGTCTAATGCCACGTCTCAACTAGCGATATCTGTATATCGTCTAGTATGCAGACTTTTAGGCTTTTATAGTATAGACTTAGATAACAGTGTTTCATACCGAGTAGAGAAAATGGAAACCAGCTGATATAAATATATTCCAAAATATCTCTAAATATCTTATTTCAAATTTAACTTATATTTACACTGTTCCGGGTTATTGGGATGACAATAGAGAAAGAGTGAGTTTTTGTGCACCCTAAAACATGGTTGAAACTCCAGCGGCTTTTTTTCCACTCACCGTTCCAAGGCGGTAGCCCTATTGTCAACCCTTTTAGGTTTGTGATATCATACCTTGCCTTTTGTTCGTCTTTGTAATTTTTGCTTGTTTCTCTGTGTGTTTGTGGTTGATTGCTATCATTGAATGCTACATTTCCTGTTCGACTTTTAAATCTACGGTTGTATAATTTGTACTTTTACATAAGCTAACTATCGCTCAGATACGTACGAAAATTACATGTGTTGCAAATGCATACTCTTTATTACTCTTAACACATAGGATAAACGATAAGAACACATTAGAATAATTTATTTGTTTATAGTCTTCCTTGCATGCCTTAATTTGAATTAATCATGAGTTACTTCTTAAAACGTATTCAACTGCATGAATAAAATATAGTATATGCAACAGCTTCTGCTTACCTGCCACGATGCCATGCGAAGTCGACTTTGACCAAGTGATGGTTAAGAAGAGTGGAATGAGAAAAGGGCACATGAAAATCGTTATGCCCAGAGTGGCCCAGTTGAGATTCATGTTTGTTTCTGAGATGAGTAGGCCATACGGCACGATTGTAATCACTACCCACATCATGCACCAAGTCTTGAAGAAATATAAAAGTTGGTTAACACATGGACGGACGTGAACATTCTTTGATATTTGAAATGAACACTAAATCAAATTATATTTGAAGTCAAGTCAAAATATAGAAACGACGTCAGTTCTGGTGCATGCATCACTTTTGGTTAAATACGCAATAATTTGGTCAATATACTTCGTAGTAGTATAATATCTAAGAGCGAGCCATACTGCAAATATCCGTCCTTGACACTTACACTAAAACCAGAATGTTATCGTCATGATCCAATACTTCATCCGAACCATCATGTTCTAACCACTGCTCACTCCCGTCCTCCCTCTCCACTATGCATTTAAACTATATCTATAGATTGCTTTAAACCTCAATTTGGATGAAGGACATTGGTGTAAGTGCACCACATAGCATCGTTTGGGCCTAACATATATCACTACTAATGGTTCTACTTTTATCCATAAGACCGTCCGATATTTGTTACAAAAGTTTTAGATGTTGAATTCTGCTTAATATATGATAACTGATCACTAGAAATTAATGCGTTAACTTAACCATAAAAAGAAACATTTGTTATTTTACATGCTCAACGTAAATCATTTTTATTTTACTTATGACTCGTTGAGCCACTTCAAATGCCTAAAGAATTTAAGTTAAAGAATTGTGACCTTCTTTCCTACTCATGGTGTACATCAATGTATCATAGCGACACAACCACATTGTAATAGTTCATTCGACCATGAAAAGACTCTGTCCAAAGCATTAATGCGTCTTGTTAATAGGATCATTGGCTAAAATCTGTGTACGAAATAATTCTATTTTGTTCTGATGATATCGCATAATTTCTTGCTTCCTTGGAAAAAAAGCATGATGTAATAAATGTCGACTATGTTCGCGTCATAGTAAAGGAAAACAATAATTTCTGCTGGCGTCATGCCTTAACTCCTATATTGACCAATTCCAACGACCCTCGCAATTACTTGAAACTGTGTCACGACATCCGTGGTAACAATAAACCCATGAAATTAATTTTTTATTCAGGTTAAATTCAAGTCAAGAGAGACTTTGAACTTTTAGAATATATACCACAATTAATTTGATTATGGGTTTAGATTAACAATATCAAATATAGGAGTACGAAACTTTGAAGGTGTTTTCAACTGTGTAGGCTATTAGAATCTATGAAACAATGAATTGGATTATTGGTTTAGATTTACAATGCCAAAACTACGAGTACGATTTTAATAAAACGTTGAAGGTGTTTTCAACTGGGCCTGGCTGTTATTTGAGATATGTATTTGTAACATCGTACTCTTAACATGATACTAGCTCTACCCCACTTTCGACACATGAGAGTGCCACTCATTGAGAGATAGAGATTATCAATGTGTATTGTATTGTATATAGGGGATTACGATGTAAGACTCCATGCAATAAACACGTAATCAGCAGATTTGGGTTACGCGGTTCTCATTGATCAGGCCCACAAATCAAAACCATGCAGTCAGAAGTGAAAAAACAACAACAATGGAATAATTTCCTAAAAGAGTAACTACACAATTAATAATTTAATTAGTGTGACTTCAGGAACATATATACAAAATAATTAAAGTGAATTTAAGTACTAACACAAACAGGCTAATATTACAATAACCAACAGAATTTGACTTTTCTTCACCGAATAAATGGGAAGATTGGCGGGACCGATTTACTGAGATATAGACGAGCTTCAAAACTCTCAAAAAGAAACGTGCGAAATTCAAGTAGCAAATCTAATGTATTGCCATGGGAATGGATGCTAAAACACTTTTCAAATCTTCTCGGACTCAAATCTAATGTTTGCCATGGGAAATGGATGCTAAAATCATGTTCAAGTCTTTCGGACCTTAACAATGATGTCGCCAAAAACTTTGAATGAATGGAACTGGTGTTTTACCGGCACGTCGACACAAAAATGGGTCACATTGTGAGCAAAAACTGGTGAAAGATCGAATGACAATGAAGTAGTAAATAAAAAAAATTCATGTAATATAAAAAAGATAAAACTATTTAGAAAAGATATGATATGGCTAGTAATATTAACTATGTTATAATGTAAATCAACAAATGCCCGTCAACGGGTGTATTACAAGTCTAATATATATAATAGACATATTATAATGATTTATAGAGTCTGATTATTATAATGATTTATTTAGTATGATTTCTTTCAGGAAATCAATAACAAGACTAAAATCTATAATATCAAATAACTCTTTAACAGTATTAAACACTGTAGTACCTTTGGCGCATAGGATCAAAATCTACACATTCCAACAAAATGTGTTTGACCGTTACGGTGCAAAGCAGGGTATACATTCTGGTAATTGCTCACCTTGTAATAAATATGAATGAGTATAACGTGTATGCCCTATCCTGCTCCGGCTAGGACAACTTCTTCTCGACGAATGGGTCTACTAGAAGACCGCCATTCTCCGAGTAACGGTTTAATTGAATGGAGCTTATTGTTAACTGACAAATCCAAGCGGCTTGCCAAGAGTTACGAATATATATGCGTTTAATACAACTTAGTAAAATCAGTATAAGGTAATTTGGCATTAGATATATGTAAACTTAATGCTGCTTAGCAGCTCTACATTACCACGTATTCATACATGGCTTGGAAGCCAGCAGAAAACTAATAACATTATCAACTATAAGAGAATTGGGTTATTCATCGTTTTCATATTACCCAGTGTTTGAAGAGATGAAAGGGAATCAGACTTAAGTTCAGCTGAACAAGATTAGAGGCCTTGTCAGGGCAGAGCGGCTACTTTATGCTGTGTTTGTGAACAACAGCTGCTGCAGCTACCTGATATCCATCTTTAGAACCAACTGTGTATATATGTTGAAAGTTACTGTATTTCGATTTAATTTCCTTAATTTGCTTTGAAAGACAGTAGGTGTCTGTACTGGATTCTTTACTTTTACAAAGATCAAAAATAATTGTTGGTGTTTCAAAGTCCACGGTGGAATTTGATGGTACTTTGTTCTTCTTCTCGACGAATGGGTCTACTGTTCATGAATGTCAGAGAGGGGTTGAACCATTCGGACACGAAATTGTCTATCATCTAAGAACTTCTCTATATAAAAAATGGTAATCGGCCTCTAAGACTACGGTCATTCATGATAAGAATCAGAAAGTATATTTCCATAGTCATGTCTAGCAAAGGAGATAAAGAGAGCAATTATATTGCCCTGTATACAGGGAGGATAACATTAATATTTAGCCTTACAACAGTTATCTGTTATTTAGAAGCATGTCATATTGGAATAGCTTTTTATGTATTAACACAGAAGACTCAATGAAAAACATATGTGACATTATAATAGAGGAGAAAAAATAGTGTGCACTAATGTAGTAAATGAGAACTTATATACAAAGTATTACAAAGTGGAATCTTAATATACATAAACAAATAATAGATGTTGGATTCATCAAGTCCAACTCAGATATTTTTTGTAATCAGGTCCACCATGTTTTATTTTTGTGTGATTTGTATTTTAATTTTATTTATAATAAAATCATTTATTGTTCCTATTCCTTTCTTGCAGGCTATATATTTCTCAACTTTAAATAGTATTTGAATATAGCTTTTAAAAGCTGTTCAAGTAGGATTAGTGTTTTTTAATTTTTGATTGAATATAAATTTTGGTTGGCATTAAGGAGGATATTATGTTAGAAATAATATCTTATACTTATCATTTCCAAAGATGATGTCAGTTACTGACCATTACTGTATTAATATCCTTGACAATTTATGATCTGTAGAAAGAAAATTGCCAAGTACTTGCCCAAGACTCAGTCTTCTATTATTACATTCATAGAATAGGTGTTTTATATGTTTCTATTATCTTCATCGCGAAAAAGAGCAAAGATCTGTATTAGGAGATACTAATTGGTTTTAAGATAAATAGTTTTTTTCCTCAAAAGAGTTCTATGAGTTGTATTCTGGCAGATTGTGAGTCCCTCTTTGTCGATTTAATAGGTAATAATGTGCACAAGACTTCAGCACAATAAACAAAGAAATTGAAGAATAACGTATTTTCTATCAAGAACTAAAATCAACACAACACCGAGAGCCACTAAATCAACATGTTTGCCAGCAGGGCCATGGGTAAAAAGTTGCAGCTAGCATTTGTGAAATTGACTAAGACAACACATTCTATGTGATGTGTGATGGATTATTATTCCAAATACATTGAAACATTGGATAAATAGTGCCTGTGTCATCAGGGAAAATGGCACACTATGTTTAGCACACTGGGGATCCTGC
>JAWPHD010019303.1:0-36279 GCA_037043455.1 Cyrtodaria siliqua
AATTCTTACACATAATATATGCAGTTCTTACACATATATATTCAGTTCTTACACATATATATTCCGTTCTTACGCATATATATTCAGTTCTTACGCATATATATTCAGTACTTACGCATATATATTCAGTTCTTACGCATATATATTTAGTTCTTACGCTTATATATTCAGTTCTTACACATATATATTCAGTTCTTACACATATATTCCGTTCTTACGCATATATATTCAATTCTTACACAAATATATTCAGTTCTTACACATATATATTCAGTTTTGACGCATATATTCAGTTCTTACACATATATATTCAGTTCTTACACATATATATTCCATTCTTAAGCATATATATTCAGTTCATACACATATATATGCAGTATTTACACATATATATTCAGTTCTTACACATATATATTCAGTTCTTACACATATATATTCAGTTCTTACACATATATATTCCGTTCTTACGCATATATATTCAGTTCTTACACATATATATTCAGTTCTTACACATATATATTCAGTTCTTACACATACATATTCCGTTCTTACGCATATATATTCAGTTCTTACGCATATATATTCAGTTCTTACGCATACATATTTAGTTCTTACGCATATATATTCAGTTCTTACACATATATATTCAGTTCTTACACATATATTCCGTTCTTACGCATATATATTCAATTCTTACACATATATATGCAGTTCTTACACAAATATATTCAGTTCTTACACATATATATTCAGTTCTTACACATAATATATTCCGTTCTTACGCATATATATTCAGTTTCTTACACATATATATGCAGTTCTTACAAAAATATATTCAGTTCTTACACATATATATTCAGTTCTTACGCATATATTCAGTTCTTACGCATATATATTCAATTTTTACGCATATATGTTCTGTTCTTACACATATATTCCGATCTTACGCATATATATTCAGTTCTTACGCATATATATTCAGTTCTTACACATATATTCCGATCTTACCCATATATATTCAGTTCTTACGCATATATATTCAGTTTTTACACATATATATTCCGTTCTTACGCATATATATTCAGTTCTTACACATATATATGCAGTTTTTAACACATATATATTCAGTTCTTACACATATATATTCAGTTCTTACACATATATATTCAGTTCTTACACATATATATTCCGTTCTTACGCATATATATTCAGTTCTTACACATATATATTCAGTTCTTACACATATATATTCCGTTCTTACGCATATATATTCAATTCTTACACATATATATGCAGTTCTTACACAAATATATTCAGTTCTTACGCATATATATTCAGTTCTTACGCATATATATTCAGTACTTACACATATATATTCAGCTCTTACACATATATATTCAGTTCTTACACATATATATTCAGTTCTTACACATATATATTCAGTTCTAACACATATATATTCAGTTCTTACACATATATATTCAGTTCTTACACATATATATGCAGTTTTTACACATATATATTCAGTTCTTACACATATATATTCAGTTCTTACACATATATATTCAGTTCTTACACATATATATTCCGTTCTTTCGCATATATATTCAGTTCTTACACATATATATTCCGTTCTAACACATATATATTCAGTTCTTACACATATATATTCAGTTCTTACACATATATATTCCGTTCTTACGCATATATATTCAGTTCTTACGCATATATATTCAGTTCTTAAACATATATATTCAGTACTTACGCATATATATTCAGTTCTTACGGATATATATTTAGTTCTTACGCATATATATTCATTTCTTACACATATATATTCAGTTCTTACACATATATTCCGTTCTTACGCATATATATTCAATTCTTACACATATATATGCAGTTCTTACACATATATATTCAGTTCTTACACATATATATTCCGTTCTTACGCATATATATTCAGTTCTTACGCATATATATTCAGTACTTACGCATATATATTCAGTTCTTACGCATATATATTTAGTTCTTACGCTTATATATTCAGTTCTTACACATATATATTCATTTCTTACACATATATTCCGTTCTTACGCATATATATTCAATTCTTACACAAATATATTCAGTTCTTACACATATATATTCAGTTTTGACGCATATATTCAGTTCTTACACATATATATTCAGTTCTTACACATATATATTCCATTCTTAAGCATATATATTCAGTTCATACACATATATATGCAGTATTTACACATATATATTCAGTTCTTACACATATATATTCAGTTCTTACACATATATATTCAGTTCTTACACATATATATTCCGTTCTTACGCATATATATTCAGTTCTTACACATATATATTCAGTTCTTACACATATATATTCAGTTCTTACACATATATATTCCGTTCTTACGCATATATATTCAGTTCTTACGCATATATATTCAGTTCTTACGCATACATATTTAGTTCTTACGCATATATATTCAGTTCTTACACATATATATTCAGTTCTTACACATATATTCCGTTCTTACGCATATATATTCAATTCTTACACATATATATGCAGTTCTTACACAAATATATTCAGTTCTTACACATATATATTCAGTTCTTACACATATATACGTTCTTACGCATATATATTCAGTTCTTACACATATATATGCAGTTCTTACAAAAATATATTCAGTTCTTACACATATATATTCAGTTATTACGCATATATTCATTTCTTACGCATATATATTCAATTTTTACGCATATATGTTCTGTTCTTACACATATATTCCGATCTTACGCATATATATTCAGTTCTTACGCATATATATTCAGTTCTTACACATATATTCCGATCTTACCCATATATATTCAGTTCTTACGCATATATATTCAGTTTTTACACATATATATTCCGTTCTTACGCATATATATTCAGTTCTTACACATATATATGCAGTTTTTACACATATATATTCAGTTCTTACACATATATATTCAGTTCTTACACATATATATTCAGTTCTTACACATATATATTCCGTTCTTACGCATATATATTCAGTTCTTACACATATATATTCCGTTCTAACACATATATATTCAGTTCTTACACATATATATTCAGTTCTTACTCATATATATTCCGTTCTTACGCATCATATATTCAGTTCTTACGCATATATATTCAGTTCTTAAACATATATATTCAGTACTTACGCATATATATTCAGTTCTTACGCATATATATTTAGTTCTTACGCATATATATTCAGTTCTTACACATATATATTCAGTTCTTACACATATATTCCGTTCTTACGCATATATATTCAATTCTTACACATATATATGCAGTTCTTACACATATATATTCAGTTCTTACACATATATATTCCGTTCTTACGCATATATATTCAGTTATTACGCATATATATTCAGTACTTACGCATATATATTCAGTTCTTACGCATATATATTTAGTTCTTAGGCATATATATTCAGTTCTTACACATATATATTCAGTTCTTACACATATATTCCGTTCTTACGCATATATATTCAATTCTTACACAAATATATTCAGTTCTTACACATATATATTCAGTTTTGACGCATCTATTCAGTTCTTACACATATATATTCAGTTTTACACATATATATTCCATTCTTAAGCATATATATTCAGTTCTTACACATATATATGCAGTATTTACACATATATATTCAGTTCTTACACATATATATTCAGTTCTTACACATATATATTTAGTTCTTACACATATATATTCCGTTCTTACGCATATATATTCAGTTCTTACACATATATTCCGCTCTTACGCATATATATTCAGTTCTTACGCATATATATTCAGTTCTTACACATACATATTCAGTTCTAACACATATATATTCAGTTCTTACACATATATATTCCGTTCTTACGCATATATATTCAGTTCTTACACAAATATATTCAGTTCTTACACATATATATTCAGTTTTTACGCATATATTCAGTTCTTACACATATATTCCGATCTTAAGCATATATATTCAGTTCTTACGCATATATATTCAGTTCTTACACATATATATTCAGCTATTACACATATATATTCATTTCTTACACATATATATTCAGTTCTTACACTTATATATTCAGTTCTTACACATATATATTCAGTTCTTACACATATATATTCCGTTCTTACGCATATCTATTCCGTTCCTACACATATATATTCCGTTCTAACACATATATATTCAGTTCTTACACATATATATTCAGTTCTTACACATATATATTCCGTTCTTACGCATATATATTCAGTTCTTACACAAATATATTCCGTTCTAACACATATATATTCAGTTCTTACACATATATATTCAGTTCTTACACATATATATTCAGTTCTAACACATATATATTCAGTTCTTACACATATATATTCAGTTCTTACACATATATATTCCATTCTTACACATATATATTCAGTTCTTACACATATATATGCAGTTTTTACACATATATATTCAGTTCTGACACATATATATTCAGTTCTTACACATATATATTCAGTTCTTACACATATATATTCCGTTCTTACGCATATTTATTCAGTTCTTACACATATATATTCCGTTCTAACACATATATATTCAGTTCTTACACATATATATTCAGTTCTTACACATATATATTCCGTTCTTACGCATATATATTCAGTTCTTACGCATATATATTCAGTTCTTAAACATATATATTCAGTACTTACGCATATATATTCAGTTCTTACGCATATATATTTAGTTCTTACGCATATATATTCAGTTCTTACACACATATATTCAGTTCTTACACATATATTCAGTTCTTACGCATATATATTCAATTCTTACACATATATATGCAGTTCTTACACATATATATTCAGTTCTTACACATATATATTCCGTTCTTACGCATATATATTCAGTTCTTACGCATATATATTCAGTACTTACGCATATATATTCAGTTCTTACGCATATATATTTAGTTCTTACGCATATATATTCAGTTCTTACACATATATATTCAGTTCTTACACATATATTCCGTTCTTACGCATATATATTCAATTCTTACACAAATATATTCAGTTCTTACACATATATATTCAGTTTTGACGCATATATTCAGTTCTTACACATATATATTCAGTTCTTACACATATATATTCCATTCTTAAGCATATATATTCAGTTCTTACACATATATATGCAGTATTTACACATATATATTCAGTTCTTACACATATATATTCAGTTCTTACACATATATATTCAGTTCTTACACATATATATTCCGTTCTTACACATATATATTCAGTTCTTACACATATATATTCCGTTCTTACGCATATATATTCAGTTCTTACACAAATATATTATGTTTTTACACATATATATTCAGTTTTTACGCATATATTCAGTTCTTACACATATATTCCGATCTTACGCGTATATATTCAGTTCTTACGCATATATGTTCAGTTCTTACACATATATATTCAGCTCTTACAGATATATATTCATTTCTTACACATATATATTCAGTTCTTACACATATATATTCAGTTCTTACACATATATATAGTTCTTACACATATATATTCCGTTCTTACGCATATATATTCAGTTCTTACACATATATATTCCGTTCTAACACATATATATTCAGTTCTTACACATATATATTCACTTCTTACACATATATATTCCGTTCTTACGCATATATATTCAGTTCTTACGCATATATATTCAGTTCTTACACATATATATTCAGTTCTTACGCATATATATTCAGTTCTTACGCATATATATTTAGTTCTTACGCATATATATTCCGTTCTTACACATATATATTCAGTTCTTACACATATATATTCCGTTCTTAAGCATATATATTCAATTCTTACACATATATATGCAGTTCTTACACAAATATATTCAGTTCTTACGCATAAATATTCAGTTCTTACGCATATATATTCAGTACTTACACATATATATTCAGCTCTTACACATATATATTCAGTTCTTACACATATATATTCAGTTCTTACACATATATATTCAGTTCTTACACATATATATTCCGTTTTTACGCATATATATTCAGTTCTTTCACATATATATTCCGTTCTAACACATATATATTCAGTACTTACACATATATATTCAGTTCTTACACATATATATTCCGTTCTTACGCATATATATTCAGTTCTTACACAAATATATTCAGTTCTTACACATATATATTCAGTTCTTACGCATATATGTTCAGTTCTTACACATATATATTCAGCTCTTACAGATATATATTCATTTCTTACACATATATATTCAGTTCTTACACATATATATATTCAGTTCTTACACATATATATTCAGTTCTTACACATATATATTCCGTTCTTACGCATATATATTCAGTTCTTACACATATATATTCCGTTCTAACACATATATATTCAGTTCTTACACATATATATTCAGTTCTTACACATATATATTCCGTTCTTACGCATATATATTCAGTTCTTACGCATATATATTTAGTTCTTACACATATATATTCAGTTCTTACGCATATATATTCAGTTCTTACGCATATATATTCAGTTCTTACACATATATATTCAGTTCTTACACATATATATTCCGTTCTTACGCATATATATTCAATTATTACACATATATATGCAGTTCTTACACAAATATATTCAGTTCTTACGCATATATATTCAGTTCTTACGCATATATATTCAGTACTTACACATATATATTCAGTTCTTACACATATATATTCAGTTCTAACACATATATATTCAGTTCTTACACATATATATTCAGTTCTTACACATATATATGCAGTTTTTACACATATATATTCAGTTCTTACACATATATATTCAGTTCTTACACATATATATTCAGTTCTTACACATATATATTCCGTTCTTACACATATATATTCAGTTCTTACACATATATATTCCGTTCTTACGCATATATATTCAGTTCTTTCGCATATATATTCAGCTCTTACACATATATATTCAGTTCTTACACATATATATTCAGTTCTTACACATATATATTCAGTTCTTACACATATATATTCCGTTCTTACGCATATATATTCAGTTCTTAAACATATATATTCAGTACTTACGCATATATATTCAGTTCTTACGCATATATATTTAGTTCTTACGCATATATATTCATTTCTTACACATATATATTCAGTTCTTACACATATATTCCGTTCTTACGCATATATATTCAATTCTTACACATATATATGCAGTTCTTACACATATATATTCAGTTCTTACACATATATATTCCGTTCTTACGCATATATATTCAGTTCTTACGCATATATATTCAGTACTTACGCATATATATTCAGTTCTTACGCATATATATTTAGTTCTTACGCTTATATATTCAGTTCTTACACATATATATTCAGTTCTTACACATATATTCCGTTCTTACGCATATATATTCAATTCTTACACAAATATATTCAGTTCTTACACATATATATTCAGTTTTGACGCATATATTCAGTTCTTACACATATATATTCAGTTCTTACACATATATTCCATTCTTAAGCATATATATTCAGTTCATACACATATATATGCAGTATTTACACATATATATTCAGTTCTTACACATATATATTCAGTTCTTACACATATATATTCAGTTCTTACACATATATATTCCGTTCTTACGCATATATATTCAGTTCTTACACATATATATTCAGTTCTTACACATATATATTCAGTTCTTACACATATATATTCCGTTCTTACGCATATATATTCAGTTCTTACGCATATATATTCAGTTCTTACGCATACATATTTAGTTCTTACGCATATATATTCAGTTCTTACACATATATATTCAGTTCTTACACATATATTCCGTTCTTACGCATATATATTCAATTCTTACACATATATATGCAGTTCTTACACAAATATATTCAGTTCTTACACATATATATTCAGTTCTTACACATATATATTCCGTTCTTACGCATATATATTCAGTTCTTACACATATATATGCAGTTCTTACAAAAATATATTCAGTTCTTACACATATATATTCAGTTCTTACGCATATATTCAGTTCTTACGCATATATATTCAATTTTTACGCATATATGTTCTGTTCTTACACATATATTCCGATCTTACGCATATATATTCAGTTCTTACGCATATATATTCAGTTCTTACACATATATTCCGATCTTACCCATATATATTCAGTTCTTACGCATATATATTCAGTTTTTACACATATATATTCCGTTCTTACGCATATATATTTAGTTCTTACACAAATATATTCAGTTCTTGCACAAATATTTTCAGTTCTTACACATATATATTCCGTTCTTACGCATATATATTCCGTTCTAACGCATATATATCCAGTTCTTATACATATTTATTCAGTTCTTACACATATATATTCCGTTCTTACGCATATATATTCAGTTCTTACGCATATATATTCAGTTCTTACACATATATATTCAGTTCTTACGCATATATATTCAGTTCTTACGCATATATATTTAGTTCTTACGCATATATATTCAGTTCTTAAACATATATATTCAGTTCTTACACATATATATTCCGTTCTTACGCATATATATTCAGTTCTTACGCATATATATTCAGTTCTTAAACATATATATTCAGTACTTACGCATATATATTCAGTTCTTACGCATATATATTTAATTCTTACGCATATATATTCATTTCTTACACATATATATTCAGTTCTTACACATATATTCCGTTCTTACGCATATATATTCAATTCTTACACATATATATGCAGTTCTTACACATATATATTCAGTTCTTACACATATATATTCCGTTCTTACGCATATATATTCAGTTCTTACGCATATATATTCAGTACTTACGCATATATATTCAGTTCTTACGCATATATATTTAGTTCTTACGCTTATATATTCAGTTCTTACACATATATATTCAGTTCTTACACATATATTCCGTTCTTACGCATATATATTCAATTCTTACACAAATATATTCAGTTCTTACACATATATATTCAGTTTTGACGCATATATTCAGTTCTTACACATATATATTCAGTTCTTACACATATATATTCCATTCTTAAGCATATATATTCAGTTCATACACATATATATGCAGTATTTACACATATATATTCAGTTCTTACACATATATATTCAGTTCTTACACATATATATTCAGTTCTTACACATATATATTCCGTTCTTACGCATATATATTCAGTTCTTACACATATATATTCAGTTCTTACACATATATATTCAGTTCTTACACATATATATTCCGTTCTTACGCATATATATTCAGTTCTTACGCATATATATTCAGTTCTTACGCATACATATTTAGTTCTTACGCATATATATTCAGTTCTTACACATATATATTCAGTTCTTACACATATATTCCGTTCTTACGCATATATATTCAATTCTTACACATATATATGCAGTTCTTACACAAATATATTCAGTTCTTACACATATATATTCAGTTCTTACACATATATATTCCGTTCTTACGCATATATATTCAGTTCTTACACATATATATGCAGTTCTTACAAAAATATATTCAGTTCTTACACATATATATTCAGTTCTTACGCATATATTCAGTTCTTACGCATATATATTCAATTTTTACGCATATATGTTCTGTTCTTACACATATATTCCGATCTTACGCATATATATTCAGTTCTTACGCATATATATTCAGTTCTTACACATATATTCCGATCTTACCCATATATATTCAGTTCTTACGCATATATATTCAGTTTTTACACATATATATTCCGTTCTTACGCATATATATTTAGTTCTTACACAAATATATTCAGTTCTTGCACAAATATTTTCAGTTCTTACACATATATATTCCGTTCTTACGCATATATATTCCGTTCTAACGCATATATATCCAGTTCTTATACATATTTATTCAGTTCTTACACATATATATTCCGTTCTTACGCATATATATTCAGTTCTTACGCATATATATTCAGTTCTTACACATATATATTCAGTTCTTACGCATATATATTCAGTTCTTACGCATATATATTTAGTTCTTACGCATATATATTCAGTTCTTAAACATATATATTCAGTTCTTACACATATATATTCAGTTCTTACACATATATATTCCGTTCTTACGCATATATATTCAATTCTTACACATATATATGCAGTTCTTACACAAATATATTCAGTTCTTACGCATATATATTCAGTTCTTACGCATATATATTCAGTACTTACACATATATATTCAGCTCTTACACATATATATTCAGTTCTTACACATATATATTCAGTTCTTACACATATATATTCAGTTCTAACACATATATATTCATTTCTTACACATATATATTCAGTTCTTACACATATATATTCCATTTTTACGCATATATATTCAGTTCTTACACATATATATGCAGTTTTTACACATATATATTCAGTTCTTACACATATATATTCAGTTCTTACACATATATATTCAGTTCTTACACATATATATTCCGTTCTTACGCATATATATTCAGTTCTTACACATATATATTCAGTACTTACGCATATATATTTAGTTCTTACGCATATATATTTAGTTATTACGCATATATATTTAGTTCTTACGCATATATATTTAGTTCTTACGCATATATATTCAGTTCTTACACATATATTCCGTTCTTACGCATATATATTCAATTCTTACACATATATATGCAGTTCTTACACAACTATATTCAGTTCTTACACATATATATTCCGTTCTAACACATATATATTCAGTTCTTACACATATATATTCACTTCTTACACATATATATTCCGTTCTTACGCATATATATTCAGTTCTTACGCATATATATTCAGTTCTTACACATATATATTCAGTTCTTACGCATATATATTCAGTTCTTACGCATATATATTTAGTTCTTACGCATATATATTCCGTTCTTACACATATATATTCAGTTCTTACACATATATATTCCGTTCTTAAGCATATATATTCAATTCTTACACATATATATGCAGTTATTACACAAATATATTCATTTCTTACGTATAAATATTCAGTTCTTACGCATATATATTCAGTACTTACACATATATATTCCGTTCTTACGCATATATATTCAATTCTTACACATATATATGCAGTTCTTACACAAATATATTCAGTTCTTACGTATAAATATTCAGTTCTTACGCATATATATTCAGTACTTACACATATATATTCCGTTCTTACGCATATATATTCAATTCTTACACATATATATGCAGTTCTTACACATATATATTCAGTTCTTACACATATATATTCCGTTCTTACGCATATATATTCAGTTCTTACGCATATATATTCAGTACTTACGCATATATATTCCGTTCTTACGCATATATATTTAGTTCTTACGCATATATATTCAGTTCTTACACATATATATTCAGTTATTACACATATATTCCGTTCTTACGCATATATATTCAATTCTTACACAAATATATTCAGTTCTTACACATATATATTCAGTTTTGACGCATATATTCAGTTCTTACACATATATATTTAGTTCTTACACATATATATTCCATTCTTAAGCATATATATTCAGTTCTTACACATATATATGCAGTATTTACACATATATATTCAGTTCTTACACATATATATTCAGTTCTTACACATATATATTCCGTTCTTACACATATATATTCCGTTCTTACTCATATATATTCAGTTCTTACACATATATATTCCGTTCTAACACATATATATTCAGTTCTTACACATATATATTCAGTTCTTACACATATATATTCCGTTCTTACGCATATATATTCAGTTCTTACGCATATATATTCAGTTCTTACGCATACATATTTAGTTCTTACGCATATATATTCAGTTCTTACACATATATATTCAGTTCTTACACATATATTCCGTTCTTACGCATATATATTCAATTCTTACACATATATATGCAGTTCTTACACAAATATATTCAGTTCTTACACATATATATATTCAGTTCTTACACATATATATTCCGTTCTTACGCATATATATTTAGTTCTTACACATATATATGCAGTTCTTACAAAAATACATTCAGTTCTTACACATATATATTCAGTTCTAACGCATATATACAGTTCTTACGCATATATATTCAATTCTTACGCATATATGTTCTGTTCTTACACATATATTCCGATCTTACGCATATATATTCAGTTCTTACGCATATATATTCAGTTCTTACACATATATTCCGATCTTACGCATATTTATTCAGTTCTTACGCATATATATTCAGTTTTTACACATATATATTCCGTTCTTACGCATATATATTTAGTTCTTACACAAATATATTCAGTTCTTGCACAAATATATTCAGTTCTTACACATATATATTCCGTTCTTACGCATATATATTCCGTTCTAACGCATATATATCCAGTTCTTATACATATATATTCAGTTCTTACACATATATATTCCGTTCTTACGCATATATATTCAGTTCTTACACATATATATGCAGTTCTTACACAAATATATTCAGTTCTTACACATATATATTCAGTTTTTACGCATATATTCAGTTCTTACACATATATTCCGCTCTTACGCATATATATTCAGTTCTTACGCATATATATTCAGTTCTTACACATATATATTCCGTTCTAACACATATATATTCAGTTCTTACACATATATATTCAGTTCTTACACATATATATTCCGTTCTTACGCATATATATTCAGTTCTTACGCATATATATTCAGTTGTTAAACATATATATTCAGTACTTACGCTTATATATTCAGTTCTTACGCATATATATTTAGTTCTTACGCATATATATTCAGTTTTTACACATATATTACGTTCTTACGCATATATATTCAATTCTTACACATATATATGCAGTTCTTACACATATATATTCAGTTCTTACACATATATATTCCGTTCTTACGCATATATTCAGTTCTTACGCATATATATTCAGTACTTATGCATATATATTCAGTTCTTACGCATATATATTTAGTTCTTACGCATATATATTCAGTTCTTACACATATATATTCAGTTCTTACACATATATTCCGTTCTTACGCATATATATTCAATTCTTACACAAATATATTCAGTTCTTACACATATATATTCAGTTTTTACGCATATATTCAGTTCTTACACATATATATTCAGTTCTTACACATATATATTCAGTTCTTACACATATATATTCCGTTCTTACGCATATATATTCAGTTCTTACACATATATATTCCGTTCTAACACATATATATTCAGTTCTTACACATATATATTCAGTTCTTACACATATATATTCCGTTCTTACGCATATATATTCAGTTCTTACACAAATATATTCAGTTCTTACACATATATATTCAGTTTTTACGCATATGTTCAGTTCTTACACATATATTCCGATCTTACGCATATATATTCAGTTCTTACACATATATATTCCGTTCTAACACATATATATTCAGTTCTTACGTATAAATATTCAGTTCTTACGCATATATATTCAGTACTTACACATATATATTCCTTTCTTACGCATATATATTCAATTCTTACACATATATATGCAGTTCTTACACATATATATTCAGTTCTTACACATATATATTCCGTTCTTACGCATATATATTCAGTTCTTACGCATATATATTCAGTACTTACGCATATATATTCCGTTCTTACGCATATATATTTAGTTCTTACGCATATATATTCAGTTCTTACGCATATATATTCAGTACTTACGCATATATATTCCGTTCTTACGCATATATATTTAGTTCTTACTCATATATATTTAGTTCTTACGCATATATATTCATTTCTTACACATATATATTCAGTTCTTAGACATATATATTCCGTTCTTACGCATATATATTCAATTCTTACACATATATATGCAGTTCTTACACAAATATTTTCAGTTCTTACGCATATATATTCAGTTCTTACGCATATATATTCAGTAATAACACATATATATTTAGTTCTTACGCATATATATTCATTTCTTACACATATATATTCAGTTCTTACACATATATATTCCGTTCTTACGCATATATATTCAATTCTGACACATATATATTCAGTTCTTACACATATATATTCCGTTCTTACGCATATATATTCAGTTCTTACGCATATATATTCAGTTCTTACGCATATATATTTAGTTCTTACGCATATATATTCATTTCTTACACATATATATTCAGTTCTTACACATATATATTCCGATCTTACGCATATATATTCAATTCTTACACATATATATGCAGTTCTTACACAAATATATTCAGTTCTTACGCATATATATTCAGTTCTTACGCATATATATTCAGTAATAACACATTTATATTCAGCTCTTACACATATATATTCAGTTCTTACACAAATATATTCAGTTCTTACGCATATATTTTCAGTTCTTACGCATATATATTCAGTAATAACACATATATATACCGTTCTTATGCATATATATTCAGTTTTTTCACATATATATGCAGTTCTTACACAAATATATTCAGGTCTTACACATATATATTCAGTTCTTACGCATATATTCAGTTCTTACGCATATATTCAGTTCTTACGCATATATATTCAATTCTTACGCATATATGTTCAGTTCTTACACATATATTCCGATCTTACTCATATATATTCAGTTCTTACGCATATATATTCAGTTCTTACACATATATATTCAGCTCTTACACATATATATTCAGTTCTTACACATATATATTCAATTCTTACACCTATATATTCAGTTCTAACACATATATATGCAGTTCTTACACATATATGTTTAGTTCTTAAGCATATATATTCATTTCTTACACATATATATTCAGTTCTTACACATATATATTCCGTTATTACGCATATATATTCAATTCTTACACATATATATGCAGTTCTTTCACAAATATTTTCAATTCTTACGCATATATATTCAGTAATAACACATATATATTCAGTTCTTACACATATATATTCAGTTCTTACGCATATATGTTTAGTTCTTAAGCATATATATTCATTTCTTACACATATATATTCAGTTCTTACACATATATATTCCGTTCTTACGCATATATATTCAATTCTTACACATATATATGCAGTTCTTTCACAAATATATTCAATTCTTACGCATATATATTCAGTTCTTACGCATATATATTCAGTAATAACACATATATTTTCAGCTCTTACACATATATTTTCAGTTCTTACACATATATATTCAGTTCTTACGCATATATATTCAGTTCTTACACATATATATTCCGTTCTAACATATATATATTCAGTTCTTACACATATATATTCAGTTCTTACACATATATATTCCGTTCTTACGCATATATATTCAGTTCTTACGCATATATATTCAGTTCTTAAACATATATATTCAGTACTTACTCATATATATTCAGTTCTTACGCATATATATTTAGTTCTTACGCATATATATTCAGTTCTTACACATATATATTCAGTTCTTACACATATATTCCGTTCTTACGCATATATATTCAATTCTTAAACATATATATGCAGTTCTTACACAAATATATTCAGTTCTTACACATATATATTCAGTTCTAACACATATATATTCAGTTCTTACACATATATATTCAGTTCTTACACATATATATTCCATTCTTACGCATATATATTCAGTTCTTACACATATATGCTGTTTTTACACATATATATTCAGTTCTCACACATATTTATTCAGTTCTTACACATATATATTCAGTTCTTACACATATATATTCCGTTCTTACGCATATATATTCAGTTCTTACACATATATATTCCGTTCTTACGCATATATATTCAGTTCTTACACATATATATTCCGTTCTAACACATATATATTCAGTTCTTACACATATATATTCAGTTCTTACACATATATATTCCGTTCTTACGCATATATATTCAGTTCTTACGCATATATATTTAGTTCTTAAACATATATATTCAGTACTTACTCATATATATTCAGTTCTTACGCATATATATTTAGTTCTTACGCATATATATTCAGTTCTTACACATATATATTCAGTTCTTACACATATATTCCGTTCTTACGCATATATATTCAATTCTTACACATATATATGCAGTTCTTACACAAATATATTCAGTTCTTACACATATATATTCAGTTCTAACACATATATATTCAGTTCTTACACATATATATTCAGTTCTTACACATATATATTCCATTCTTACGCATATATATTCAGTTCTTACACATATATATGCTGTTTTTACACATATATATTCAGTTCTCACACATATATATTCAGTTCTTACACATATATATTCAGTTCTTACACATATATACTCCGTTCTTACGCATATATATTCAGTTCTTACACATATATATTCAGTTCTTACAGATATATATTCCGTTCTTACGCATATATATTCAGTACTTACGCATATATATTCAGTTCTTACGCATATATATTTAGTTCTTACGCATATATATTCAGTTCTTACACATATATTCCGTTCTTACGCATATATATTCAATTCTTACACATATATATGCAGTTCTTACACAACTATATTCAGTTCTTACACATATATATTCAGTTCTTACACATATATATTCCGTTCTTACGCATATATATTCAGTTCTTACACATATATATGCAGTTCTTACAAAAATATATTCAGTTCTTACACATATATATTCAGTTCTTACGCATATATTCAGTTCTTACGCATATATATTCAATTCTTACGCATATATGTTCAGTTCTTACACATATATTCCGATCTTACGCATATATATTCAGTTCTTACGCATATATATTCAGTTCTTACACATATATTCCGATCTTACGCATATATATTCTGTTCTGACGCATATATATTCAGTTTTTACACATATATATTCCGTTCTTACGCATATATATTTAGTTCTTACGCATATATATACAGTTCTTACACAAATATATTCAGTTCTTACTCATATATATTCCGTTCTTACGCATATATATTCCGTTCTAACGCATATATATTCGAACGCATATATATTCAGTTCTTATACATATATATTCAGTTCTTACACATATATATTCCGTTCTTACGCATATATATTCAGTTCTTACACATATATATGCAGTTCTTACACAAATATATTCAGTTCTTACACATATATATTCAGTTTTTACGCATATATTCAGTTCTTACACATATATTCCGATCTTACGCATATATATTCAGTTCTTACGCATATATATTCAGTTCTTACAAATATATATTCAGCTCTAACACATATATATTCAGTTCTTACACATATATATTCCGTTCTTACGCATATATATTCAGTTCTTACACAAATATATTCAGTTCTTACACATATATATTCAGTTTTTACGCATATATTTAGTTCTTACACATATATTCCGATCTTACGCATATATATTCAGTTCTTACGCATATATATTCAGTTCTTACACATATATATTCAGTTCTTACACATATATATTCATTTCTTACACATATATATTCAGTTCTTACACATATATATTCAGTTCTTCCACATATATATTCAGTTCTTACACATATATATTCCGTTCTTACGCATATATATTCTGTTCTTACACATATATATTCCGTTCTAACACATATATATTCAGTTCTTACACATATATATTCAGTTCTTACACATATTTATTCCATTCTTACACATATATATTCAGTTCTTACACAAATATAATCAGTTCTTACACATATGTATTCAGTTTTTACGCATATATTCAGTTCTTACACATATATTCCGATCTTACGCATATATATTCAGTTCTTACGCATATATGTTCAGTTCTTACACATATATATTCAGCTCTTACACATATGTATTAATTTTTTACACATATATATTCAGTTCTTACACATGTATATTCAGTTCTTACACATATATATTCAGTTCTTACACTTATATATTCCGTTCTTACGCATATATATTCAGTTCTTACACATATATATTCCGTTCTAACACATATATATTCAGTTCTTACACATATATATTCAGTTCTTACACATATATATTCCGTTCTTACGCATATATATTCAGTTCTTACGCATATATATTCAGTTCTTACACATATATATTCAGTTCTTACGTATATATATTCAGTTCTTACGCATATATATTTAGTTCTTACGCATATATATTCAGTTCTTACACATATATATTCAGTTCTTACACATATATATTCCGTTCTTACACATATATATGCAGTTCTTACACAAATATATTCAGTTCTTACACATATATATTCAGTTTTTACGCATATATTCAGTTCTTACACATATATTCAGTTCTTACGCATATATATTCAATTCTTACGCATATATGTCCAGTTCTTACACATATATTCCGATCTTACGAATATATATTCAGTTCTTACGCATATATATTCAGTTCTTACACATATATATTTAGCTCTTACACATATATATTCAGTGCTTACACATATATATTCAGTTCTTACACATATATATTCCGTTCTTACGAATATATATTCAGTTTCTTTCACATATATATGCAGTTCTTACAAAAATATATTCAGTTCTTACACATATATATTCAGTTCTTACACAAATATATTCAGTTCTTACACATATATATTCCGTTCTTACGCATATATATTCCGTTCTAACGCATATATATTCAGTTCTTACGCATATATATTCAGTTCTTACGCATATATATTCGGTTCTTACACATATATATTCAGTTCTTACGCATATATATTCCGTTCTTACGCATATATATTTAGTTCTTACACATATATATTCAGTTCTTACACAAATATATTCAGTTCTTACACATATATATTCCGTTCTTACGCATATATATTCAGTTCTTACACATATATATTCAGTTCTTACACAAATAAATTCAGTTCTTACAAATATATATTCCGTTCTTACGCATATATATTCCTTTCTAACGCATATATATTCAGTTCTTACGCATATATATTCACTTATATATTGAGTTCTTATTCATATATATTCCGTTCTAACACATATATATTCAGTTCTTACACATATATATTCAGTTCTAATACATATATATTCCGTTCTTACGCATATATATTCAGTTTTCACACATATATATGCAGTTCTTACACAAATATATTCAGGTCTTACACATATATATTCAGTTATTACGCATATATTCAGTTCTTACGCATATATTCAGTTCTTACGCATATATATTCAATTCTTACACAAATATATTCAGTTCTTACACATATATATTCAGTTCTTACACTTATATATTGAGTTCTTATTCATATATATTCCGTTCTAACACATATATATTCAGTTCTTACACATATATATTCAGTTCTTATACATATATATTCCGTTCTTACGCATATATATTCAGTTTTCACACATATATATGCAGTTCTTACACAAATATATTCAGGTCTTACACATATATATTCAGTTATTACGCATATATTCAGTTCTTACGCATATATTCAGTTCTTACGCATATATATTCAATTCTTACACAAATATATTCAGTTCTTACAAATATATATTCCGTTCTTACGCATATATATTCCTTTCTAACGCATATATATTCAGTTCTTACGCATATATATTCAACTCTTACACATATATATTCAGTTCTTACGCATATGTATTCAGTTCTTACACATATATTCCGTTCTTACGCATATATATTCAATTCTTACACCTATATATGCAGTTCTTACACAAATATATTCAGTTCTTACACATATATATTCAGTTCTTACACATATATATTCCGTTCTTACGCATATATATTCAGTTCTTACACATATATATGCAGTTCTTACAAAAAAATATTCAGTTCTTACACATATATATTCAGTTCTTACGCATATATTCAGTTCTTACGCATATATATTCAATTCTTACGCATATATGTTCAGTTCTTACACATATATTCCGATCTTACGCATATATATTCAGTTCTTACGCATATATATTCAGTTCTTACACATATATTCCGATCTTACGCATATATATTCAGTTCTTACGCATATATATTCAGTTTTTACACATATATATTCCGTTCTTACGCATATATATTTAGTTCTTACACATATATATTCAGTTCTTACACAAATATATTCAGTTCTTACACATATATATTCCGTTCTTACGCATATATCTTCGAACGCATATATATTCAGTTCTTATACATATATATTCAGTTCTTACACATATATATTCCGTTCTTACGCATATATATTCAGTTCTTACACATATATATGCAGTTCTTACACAAATATATTCAGTTCTTACACATATATATTCAGTTTTTACGCATATATTCAGTTCTTACACATATATTCCGATCTTACGCATATATATTCAGTTCTTACGCATATATATTCAGTTCTTACACATATATATTCAGCTCTAACACATATATATTCAGTTCTTACACATATTTATTCCGTTCTTACGCATATATATTCAGTTCTTACACAAATATATTCAGTTCTTACACATATATATTCAGTTTTTACGCATATATTCAGTTCTTACACATATATTCCGATCTTACGCATATATATTCAGTTCTTACGCATATATATTCAGTTCTTACACATATATATTCAGCTCTTACACATATATATTCATTTCTTACACATTGTCACAGGATGACCTTAGTGGTTGGGCTAACTCAGGAAAGAATCATTGACGGTGAATGCATTTACATAAGTTTAATGCAACTTTTAAAATATGTTTAATATATATACAATTATCTAAAAAAACAAGCGAATACACAAATGAACTATGAAAAGAATGTTCTCCTGAACGTTTAAGACGTTCTTAGTATTGTTATAAATACTGAATGTCTAAGACACTAAAGTGTTGTTAAAGCTATAACAATGTTGATCTAGCGCGATAACTGTGATGCGCGAGAGCTCATGAAGATGATGATGCGCGAATTCAATGGATGATTGTCATCAAATGCCTTCTGTAAGGGTTGATGACGCGATGCAATGATAGTTAATCTCCACTGAGATTGTGAATGATATTCCTCCAGTGAGGACTGGTAACGGGCCCACCTTGTGTCCCGGGGGTTGTCGTTAGTAAAACCTGGCTGCGCAGGTACGGGGACCGTCTCCACCGCTTGTAACGTTAGTCGTGGAAGCTTAGCTCCACTCCTGGATATCCAAACCTAGATGGCTTACTCCAACCCTGGATGGCTTATATCCTGGATGGCTTATATCCTGGATGGCTTAGGCTGTAATTATACATACGTTTTAGATGTCGGTTGACAAACATAACAATCTTGTATAATTATCATTACCCAAACAAATCATTATTCAATCAATATATGCAAGCTGTACTAATGAGGAGTAGCAATGTATACATATTCTACAACGCCATATGTACGCTATGTACGTCGCTGTTAATCAATGCCCCTAATACATGTAATATAAACATGATCAAATTACTCATATATTACACTCACTGAGTTATGCATGCACGCATTTATTCTTGTCACTCATCTCATTGTTAACTAATGTTTACAATCGTGTATTACAATCACCGAGTTATACGCCAACGTTAACTAATGCACCTATTATCCACTGTTATCAAATTAATATTTTTTTACAATTAATGATCAATTACAATAATTACATCTAATAAAGTAACTTCAAAATCATATGCTAGTCTAAAGTTATGTTTGAGAAACATCAATGCTAACCGGATGTCGTAACCGCCAAACAAGATGGCGCCGCCCACTGAATACAAATATACGATAAAAGTTTAATAAAATTACTAACCACATGTTGCCTGTGAAATTTGCCGTCCAATCTCTGTTCCAACAAAGTACTATCGATGATCCCGGCGAAAGCTAGAAGACAATGGGTTTTATAGCAAACATTACGCCCAAATCATTATTTGCCCCGTTCAGTCCGTGACAAACGTGGCTAAATCTACAGTATTGAATCTACACGCGAGGCCCTTATACAATTTTGCCGTTTAAGGAAAATATACCTATACGTTTACATGCATTAGCACAAAACTAAACTTATGACACGGCCTCTCTGGCGGCCACTTAAAATGTGCACGCTTTTACGTGTTACATGAATAGATCATGAATATTGTGAAATTGTTTCAACTCGAACAATAGATTTTGGGTGTAACCGATACAAGAGCTATATACGACCAGTACGCTCTACCCGTGACATTTTGTGACAACATCTCCCCACTTAAAGAAAGTGCTACACTTTTAAAATTCAACAAAATGATAACTTAATATTTACACGTTAAGAAACTATTAATTCTTCTGAGCAAACGAGCGACAAAACGTACAAGCTGATCGCTCAATCGCTTGAGTATGTTAACTATTACCACTGCAGTTATAACCTAACTATAATATGTAATTACAATTTCAATACTATTCTACAATTGTACACTACCCTGTCGTAACATATACTACTATTGTACAATACACTGCAATACACTATTGTATTAAACCGGTCATTATGTGCGGCGACTTAAATAGTCTGCCCCAATATTGTGCTTTCCTCGGTCTATTACTCCGACTCTACTGTTACTAATAACACTACTTCCTGCCACTACAAGAACTCCAACTTTACACATTGCATCCATCGCATTACCAGTATACTGTTTGCGAAATGGAGTAGGGTCTCTCGTTTCCCTAATCGGCTTTGCTAACGTGTGCTTAAAGCTACACTGCACTATATCTGTTGGTCTCGACTTATCGGACCAAACAGTCCTACATTCAGAGTCTAAACGACTTACCTCTCGTTTCTCTGCTACACTAAGCATGCCCGACATGTCTACATCGGCTGCTGTCTCCTTACCTACACTAGTGGGAAAATACATGGGACTAGTGTCCTCACTACTGTCTTCCTCACTATCCTCAATAACTGCAACATTAACTACGGTTAACACCCCTTGTTGCACATTATCGGTTCTACTGATATACTCTTTCAGCATATTCGCATGAAAGGTCTTTAACTTTCCGTTTATCTCGATACGGTAATCCATAGTGTTCACTATCCCTCTAACGTAAAACGGACCTTTCCATTGTAATAACAACTTGTTATTGTCGGTCGGGAGTAACAGTAACACCTGGTCATCTATCTTAAACTTCCTAGCTCTAGCTTTTTGGTCATAGTACCGTTTATACTTGGTACTTGCCTTAACTAACTGACTTTGAGCTATCTTACAAGTCTCCTCTAGTTTCTCCTTCAGATCTAAAACATACTGATATGTAGTCTTAACCTCATCACTATCTACTTCACCTGCCCACATCTCTCTAAGAATCCTCATGGGACCTCTAACTGACCTACCGTACAATAACTCAAACGGAGAAAATCCTAAACTCTCCTGTGGAACCTCTCTAAATGCAAACAATAAAGCATTGAGATACTTGTCCCAATCTTTGGGTCTCTCGGTACACATACGCCGTAACATTTGCTTTAACGTCCCGTTAAATCGTTCGACTAACCCGTTACACATAGGGTGATATGGTGTTGTCATGATTTGACGCAAAGACAATAACCTGCTTACTTCAGCCATAAGTTCTGACGTAAACTGTGACCCACAATCAGTCAGAATTTCCTCTGGTACACCTAGCCTACTGAACATATCAACTAATGCCTCAGCTACTCTCTCAGTTTCAATTGAGGGCAATGCTACTGCCTCCGGATACCTAGTTGCATAGTCTACCATGGTTAAAATGTACCTATTTTTCCTATCCGACACTGGAAAAATTGGTCCAACTATGTCTACGGCTACCCGCTTAAATGGTGTATCTATCAGTGGCATCTGACCTAAATGTACTTTGGTCACTCGACCTTTTGGTACTGTCCTTTGGCATACATCGCAGGACCTACAATACCTAGTTACATCTCCACTAACGCCTGGCCAATAAAATTCTGCCAATACTCTATCTGACGTTTTCTTTACGCCTAAATGACCTCCCATAATCGACTCATGAGCTACCTTAAGCACTGTCGTTCTATACTGGGTAGGAACCACTAATTGGTGAAACTGTCTACTACCACTATCTTCAAATTCTCTGTACAATAACCTATTCTTATGTACAAACTTACAACTACCGGACCCTTTACACTTCTTCAC
The DNA here is from genome assembly GCA_037043455.1 of Cyrtodaria siliqua. Classification (NCBI taxonomy): domain Eukaryota; kingdom Metazoa; phylum Mollusca; class Bivalvia; order Adapedonta; family Hiatellidae; genus Cyrtodaria; species Cyrtodaria siliqua. The sequence goes on from JAWPHD010019303.1 coordinate 24,517, forward strand.
TACACCATCCTTGGCCTTCACTTTACAAGGACCTAATGACTCGTCTTGAGTTTGTGCTTCTATAAACTCCGCTTTAGATATGTCACCTACGGCTGCAGGAACCTTTAATTTTCTATAAGCCTGAGCTTGCTTCTGAACCTGCGCTCTAGTCTCTACGGCATTACTTATGCTACTTCTAAAATCGGACATTACCGGAAGTACTGAACCTTCTATGTTCCCCATCGTTAAATCATACATCGGGTCGTCCATACAAAGTGCCTCTGTAGTCCCTTTAAAGAAAGGTGTATCTACATCTATTCTCGCTATTGGCACGTGCTCTACCGATTTATTTAACAACATACACGGTGACTGTTTACCTACCAACTGGTCATCCGTAACTAAACTACGCCCAACTACCACACCTGTACAACCTGTATCCCTCATTACAATTACGTCCGTGCCATTCACTCTACCATCTGCCGTTGAAAGATTTGCATACGGAAAGAGACATGTTCCGATCTTCGTCATTACACCATCCGCTTTAACACAACAGCTACTACTCTCGGTTTTAATAACCGGACTATTACTACCTCCGCCTCTATAGTTTCCACTCTGGCCTTTCTGTTTATGATCGTCCCCTTGCCTATCTCTAAAAGTTCTGTCTTTCGACACTACATTATGAGCTCCACCTCCAGCCTCGGCAAACTGATCTGCTTGAGTTGCCATTTCATTTACACTAGTTAGTTTTCTTTCTTTAAGAAATAAGAACAGATCTCTACTACAAACATTGAATAGCTGGTCCCGCAACAAGAAATCTATGAGGCCCTGATAAGTCTGCGCTACCTTCCCTAACTCTAACCACCTATCTAAGTAATTTCTAGACCTACTAATAAACTGAATAAATGACTCGCCTTTCTCAGGCAGACAAGCTCTAAACCGCTTTCTAAAACCTTCTTCAGTTAACTCAAATCTCTTTAAAAGAGCATCCTTTAACTTGTCATAGTCAAGAGCATCTAAACTAGGTAATCTAGAAAATACATCTAAGGCCTTGCCTCTCAATAACGCACTTAAATGAACTGCCCACTTATCTTTGGTCCATTCCTGTAACTCAGCATAACGCTCGAACCGTAACAAATAACTGTCCATGTTATCTTTGTCAGCATCAAAGTATGGTAACTTCGAACCTTTTAACTTCCCAGAATAACTATCTTTCCCTACAGTTCCACTGTCCTTACTATGTGTCTTAGCTGCTTCCAACTCTAAAGCTAACTTATGATCAAACTCTTTTTGCTCCCTTTCCATTATCATCTTAGCCTTAGCTAGTCTACCATCTGTTTCGAACCTCTCATGTTCTAACTCTTGCTTCTCCCTTACTATTCTACTTTCTAATTCTAACTTCTCTGTGGCTAGTCTACTTTCTTCATCTCGCTTCTCTTTAGCCAATCTACTTTCGAATTCTAGCTTCTCTTTAACTAGTCTACCTTCTACTTCTAACCTATCTGTCTCAGCATCTAGCTTCTCTTTAGCTAATCTACTTTCTAATTCTAGCTTATCTTTAACTATTCTACCTTCTACTTCTAACCTATCTTTCTCAGCATCGAGCTTCTCTTTAGCTAGTCTACTTTCTTCATCTCTTTCCTGCTTTGCTAATTCTCTTTCCTTAAGTCTAAATTCCCTTTCCCTAGCCTGTTCGTCTTTAACAAAGTTTCTAAGCTCCTCTCCAGCATACCCTAACTCCTTACCCATTTCCGTAAGATCCTTTATGGACGTCATGGTTATAGACATTGTGAACTACACACTACAATAATTACAATACACACGTCACTAATAATTCTACTCAACTAACTACTAATGGTAAGTCACTGTGTCCTCAGTAAATACCTGGGCATCATCATAGGACAAGTTACATACCCATTTGTACTAGCGCTAACTACTAACGGTTATGTATAGATAGTATCTAGCTTCCACAAAACATATACACTACATAAAATATCTTAATTTGATATTGGACATAAACCTTAAACAATCATCGAAATGTGTATGACATGTACATGTATATTTACTTCTCCCATTAATAAAAGTATACTCGAGTGTCACAACATGAGTAGAACGTCTTGTTCGCCAACCTAATTGGATACTATGTGTATATCAGGGAGGTAAAAACAAACACCCAAATTTTGAGCAAAAGTGCCTCAGACCCACTCGTGTAGACCACTGCGACCTCGCGCCAAGGAAAGAACGGACAAAACAACAGTTTGGACTCACCCTACCATTGTCGTGTCTTGACTTGTCTTCCAAGCTGTGGCCGTGATCGTCGACAGTCGCCTTGATGGATCAGAGGGTGGTACACAATTCTAAAATAATAAGTAGAGATTTAGTATATCATAATAAAGATCACTTATTGATTCTTTCCCTCCGTAGTCGCCCAAAATCCCACTACTCTGAAAACCAGTTGTCACAACATGATCAAATTACTCATATATTACACTCACTGAGTTATGCATGCACGCATTTATTCTTGTCACTCATCTCATTGTTAACTAATGTTAACAATCGTGTATTACAATCACCGAGTTATACGCCAACGTTAACTAATGCACCTATTATCCACTGTTATCAAATTAATATTGTTTTACAATTAATGATCAATTACAATAATTACATCTAATAAAGTAACTTCAAAATCATATGCTAGTCTAAAGTTATGTTTGAGAAACATCAATGCTAACCGGATGTCGTAACCGCCAAACAAGATGGCGCCGCCCACTGAATACAAATATACGATAAAAGTTTAATAAAATTACTAACCACATGTTGCCTGTGAAATTTGCCGTCCAATCTCTGTTCCAACAAAGTACTATCGATGATCCCGGCGAAAGCTAGAAGACAATGGGTTTTATAGCAAACATTACGCCCAAATCATTATTTGCCCCGTTCAGTCCGTGACAAACGTGGCTAAATCTACAGTATTGAATCTACACGCGAGGCCCTTATACAATTTTGCCGTTTAAGGAAAATATACCTATACGTTTACATGCATTAGCACAAAACTAAACTTATGACACGGCCTCTCTGGCGGCCACTTAAAATGTGCACGCTTTTACGTGTTACATGAATAGATCATGAATATTGTGAAATTGTTTCAACTCGAACAATAGATTTTGGGTGTAACCGATACAAGAGCTATATACGACCAGTACGCTCTACCCGTGACATTTTGTGACACACATATATATTCAGTTCTTACACATATATATTCAGTTCTTACACATATATATTCAGTTCTTACACATATATATTCCGTTCTTACGCATATATATTCTGTTCTTACACATATATATTCCGTTCTAACACATATATATTCAGTTCTTACACATATATATTCAGTTCTTACACATATATATTCCGTTCTTACGCATATATATTCAGTTCTTACACAAATATAATCAGTTCTTACACATATATATTCAGTTTTTACGCATATATTCAGTTCTTACACATATATTCCGATCTTACACATATATATTCAGTTCTTACGCATATATGTTCAGTTCTTACACATATATATTCAGCTCTTACACATATATATTCATTTCTTACACATATATATTCAGTTCTTACACATGTATATTCAGTTCTTACACATATATTCAATTCTTACACATATATATTCCGTTCTTACGCATATATATTCAGTTCTTACACATATATATTCCGTTCTAACACATATATATTCAGTTCTTACACATATATATTCAGTTCTTACACATATATATTCCGTTCTTACGCATATATATTCAGTTCTTACGCATATATATTCAGTTCTTACGCATATATATTCAGTTCTTACGCATATATATTTAGTTCTTACGCATATATATTCAGTTCTTACACATATATATTCAGTTCTTACACATATATATTCCGTTCTTACGCATATATATTCAATTCTTACACATATATATGCAGTTCTTACACAAATATATTCAGTTCTTACACATATATATTTTGTTTTTACGCATATATTCAGTTCTTACACATATATTCAGTTCTTACGCATATATATTCAATTCTTACGCATATATTTCCAGTTCTTACACATATATTCCGATCTTACGAATATATATTCAGTTCTTACGCATATATATTCAGTTCTTACACATATATATTTAGCTCTTACACATATATATTCAGTGCTTACACATATATATTCAGTTCTTACACATATATATTCCGTTCTTACGAATATATATTCAGTTTCTTTCACATATATATGCAGTTCTTACACAAATATATTCAGGTCTTACACATATATATGCAGTTCTTACACAAATATATTCAGGTCTTACGCATATATATTCAGTTCTTACGCATATATATTCAATTCTTACGCATATATGTTCAGTTCTTACACATATATTCCGATCTTACGCATATATATTCAGTTCTTACGCATATATATTCAGTTCTTACACATATATATTCAGCTCTTACACATATATATTCAGTTCTTACACATATATATTCTGTTCTTACACATATATATTCAGTTCTAACACATATATATTCAGTTCTTACACATATATATTCCGTTCTAACACATATATATTCTGTTCTTACACATATATATTTAGTTCTTACACATATATATTCAGATCTTACACATATATATGCAGTTCTTACACAAATATATTCAGTTCTTACACATATATATTCAGTTCTTACACATATATATGCAGTTCTTACTCAAATAAATTCAGTTCTTACATATATATATTCAGTTCTTACGCATATATTCAGTTCTTACGCATATATTCAGTTCTTACGCATATATATTCGATTCTTACGCATATATGTTCAGTTCTTACACATATATTCCGATCTTACGCATATATATTCTGTTCTTACGCATATATTTTCAGTTCTTACACATGTATATTCAGCTCTTACACATATATATTCAGTTCTTTCACATATATATTCAGTTCTTACACATATATATTCCGTACTTACGCATATATATTCAGTTCTTACACATATATATTCAGTTCTTACACATATATATTCAGTTCTTACGCATATATTCAGTTCTTACGCATATATTCAGTTCTTACACATATATATTCAGTTCCTACACATATATATTCAGTTCTTATACATATATATTCAGCTCTTACACATATATATTCATTTCTTACACATATATATTCAGTTCTTACACATATATATTCAGTTCTAACACATATATATTCAGTTCTTACACATATATATTCCGTTCTTACGCATATATATTCAGTTCTTACACAAATATATTCAGTTCTTACACATATATATTCAGTTTTTACGCATATATTCAGTTCTTACACATATATTCCGATCTTACGCATATATATTCAGTTCTTACGCACATATATTCAGTTCTTACACATATATATTCAGCTCTTACACATATATATTCATTTCTTACACATATTTATTCAGTTCTTACACATATATATTCAGTTCTTACACATATATATTTAGTTCTTACACATATATATTCCGTTCTTACGCATATATATTCAGTTCTTACATATATATATTCCGTACTAACACATATATATTCAGTTCTTACACATATATATTCAGTTCTTACACATATATATTCCGTTATAACGCATATATATTCAGTTCTTACGCATATATATTCAGTTCTTACACATATATATTCAGTTCTTACGCATATATATGCAGTTCTTACGCATATATATTTAGTTCTTACGCATATATATTCAGTTCTTACACATATATATTCAGTTCTTACATATATATATTCCGTTCTTACGCATATATATTCAATTCTTACACATATATATGCAGTTCTTACACAAATATATTCAGTTCTTACACATATATATTCAGTTTTTACGCATATATTCAGTTCTTACACATATATTCAGTCTTACGCATATATATTCAATTATTACGCATGTATGTCCAGTTCTTACACATATATTCCGATCTTACGAATATATATTCCGTTCTTACGCATATATATTCAGTTCTTACACATATATATGCAGTTCTTACAAAAATATATTCAGTTCTTACACATATATATTCAGTTCTTACGCATATATTCAGTTCTTACGCATATATATTCAATTTTTACGCATATATGTTCCGTTCTTACACATATATATTCAGTTCTTACACAAATATATTCAGTTCTTACACATATATATTCCGTTCTAACGCATATATATTCAGTTCTTACGCATATATATTCAGTTCTTACGCATATATATTCGGTTCTTACACATATATATTCAGTTGTTACGCATATATATTCCGTTCTTACGCATATATATTTAGTTCTTACACATATATATTCAGTTCTTACACAAATATATTCAGTTCTCACACATATATAATCCGTTCTTACGCATATATATTCAGTTCTTAAACATATATATTCAGTTCTTACACAAATAAATTCAGTTCTTACAAATATATATTCCGTTCTTACGCATATATATTCCTTTCTAACGCATATATATTCAGTTCTTACGCATATATATTCAGTTCTTACGCATATATATTCAGTTCTTACACATATATATTAAGCTCTTACACATATATATTCAGTTCTTACACTTATATATTGAGTTCTTATTCATATATATTCCGTTCTAACACATATATATTCAGTTCTTACACATATATATTCAGTTCTTACACATATATATTCCGTTCTTACGCATATATATTCAGTTCTTATGCATATATATTCAGCTCTTACACATATATATTCAGTTCTTACGCATATATATTCAGTTCTTACACATATATATTCAGTTTTTACGCATATATTCAGTTCTTACACATATATTCAGTTCTAAGGCATATATATTCAATTTTTACGCATATATGTCCAGTTCTTACACATATATTCCGATCTTACGAATATATATTCAGTTCTTACGCATATATATTCAGTTCTTACACAAATATATTCAGTTCTTACACATATATATTCCGTTCTTAAGCATATATATTCCGTTCTAACGCATATATATTCAGTTCTTACGCAAATATATTCAGTTCTTACGCATATATATTCGGTTTTTACACATATATATTCAGTTCTTACGCATATATACTCCGTTCTTACGCATATATATTTAGTTCTTACACATATATCTTCAGTTCTTACACAAATATATTCAGTTCTTACACATATATATTCCGTCCTTACGCATATATATTTAGTTCATACACATATATATTCAGTTCTTACACAAATATATTCAGTTCTTACACATATAAATTCCGTTTTTACGCATATATATTCAGTTCTTACACATATATATTCAGTTCTTACACAAATATATTCTGTTCTTACAAATATATATTCCGTTCTTATGCATATATATTCCTTTCTAACGCATATATATTCAGTTCTTACGCATATATATTCAGTCCTTACGCATATATATTCAGTTCTTACACATATATATTTAGCTCTTACACATATATATTTTGTACTTACACTTCTATATTGAGTTCTTATTCATATATATTCCGTTCTAACACATATATATTCAGTTCTTACACATATATATTTAGTTCTTACACATATATATTCCGTTCTTACGCATATATATTCAGTTTTTACACATATATATGCAGTTCTTACACAAATATATTCAGGTCTTACACATATATATTCAGTTCTTACGCATATATTCAGTTCTTACGCATATATTCAGTTCTTACGCATATATATTCAATTCTTACACAAATATATTCAGTTCTTACAATTATATCTTCCGTTCTTACGCATATATATTCCTTTCTAACGCATATATATTCAGTTCTTACGCATATATATTTAGTTCTTACGCATATATATTCAGTTCTTACACATATATATTCCGTTCTAACACATATATATTCAGTTCTTACACATATATATTCAGTTCTTACACATATATATTCAGTTCTTACGCATATATATTCAGTTCTTACGCATATATATTCAGCTCTTACACATATATATTCAGTTCTTACGCATATATATTCAGTTCTTACGCGTATATATTTAGTTCTTACGCATATATATTCAGTTCTTACACATATATATTCAGTTCTTACACATATATATTCCGTTCTTACGCATATATATTCAATTCTTACACATATATATGCAGTTCTTACACAAATATATTCAGTTCTTACACATATATATTCAGTTTTTACGCATATATTCAGTTCTTACACATATATTCAGTTCTTACGCATATATATTCAATTCTTACGCATATATGTCCAGTTCTTACACATATATTCCGATCTTACGAATATATATTCAGTTCTTACGCATATATATTCAGTTCTTACACATATATATTTAGCTCTTACACATATATATTCAGTGCTTACACATATATATTCAGTTCTTACACATATATATTCCGTTCTTATGCATATATATTCAGTTCTTACACATATATGCAGTTCTTACAAAAATATATTCAGTTCTTACACATATATATTCAGTTCTTACGTATATATTCAGTTCTTACGCATATATTCAGTTCTTACGCATATATATTCAATTCTTACGCATGTATGTTCAGTTCTTACACATATATTCCGATCTTACGCATATATATTCAGTTCTTACGCATATATATTCAGTTTTTACACATATATATTCCGTTCTTACGCATATATATTTAGTTCTTACACATATATATTCAGTTCTTACACATATATATTCAGTTCTTACACGTATATATTCCGTTCTTACGCATATATATTCCGTTCTAACGCATATATATTCAGTGCTTACGCATATATATTCAGTTCTTACGCATATATATTCGGTTCTTACACATATATATTCAGTTCTTACGCATATATATTCCGTTCTTACGCATATATATTTTGTTCTTACACATATATATTTAGTTCTTACACAAATATATTCAGTTCTTACACATATATATTCCGTTCTTACGCATATATTTTCAGTTCTTACACATATATATTCAGTTCTTACACAAATATATTCAGTTCTCACAAATATATATTCCGTTCTTTCGCATATATATTCCGTTCTAACGCATATATATTCAGTTCTTACGCATATATATTCAGTTCTTACGCATATATATTCAGTTCTTACACATATATATTTAGCTCTTACACATATATATTCAGTTCTTACACATATATATTGAGTTCTTATTCATATATATTCCGTTCTAACACATATATATTCAGTTCTTACACATATATATTCAGTTCTTACACATATATATTCCGTTCTTACGCATATATATTCAGTTTTTACACATATATATGCAGTTCTTACACAAATATATTCAGGTCTTACACATATATATTCAGTTCTTACGCATATATTCAGTTCTTACGCATATATTCAGTTCTTACGCATATATATTCAATTCTTACGCATATATGTTCAGTTCTTACACATATATTCCGATCTTACGCATATATATTCAGTTCTTACGCATATATATTCAGTTCTTACACATATATATTCAACTCTTACACATATATACTCAGTTCTTACACATATATATTCAGTTCTTACACATATATATTCAGTTCTAACACATATATATTCAGTTCTTACACATATATATTCAGTTCTTACACATATATATTCCGTTCTTACGCATATATATTCAGTTCTTACACATTTATATTCCGTTCTAACACATATATATTCTGTTCTTACACATATATATTTAGTTCTTACACATATATATTCAGTTCTTACACATATATATGCAGTTTTTACACAAATATATTCAGTTCTTACACATATATATTCAGTTCTTACACATATATATGCAGTTCTTACTCAAATAAATTCAGTTCTTACATATATATATTCAGTTCTTACGCATATATTCAGTTCTTACGCATATATTCAGTTCTTACGCATATATATTCGATTCTTACGCATATATGTTCAGTTCTTACACATATATTCCGATCTTACGCATATATATTCTGTTCTTACGCATATATTTTCAGTTCTTACACATGTATATTCAGCTCTTACACATATATATTCAGTTCTTACACATATATATTCAGTTCTTACACATAAATATACCGTTCTAACACATGTATATTCAGTTCTTACACATATATATTCAGTTCTTACACATATATATTCCGTGATTACGCATATATATTCAGTTCTTACACATATATATTCAGTTCTTACACATATATATTCAGTTCTTACGCATATATTCAGTTCTTACGCATATATTCAGTTCTTACACATATATATTCAGTTCCTACACATATATATTCAGTTCTTATACATATATATTCAGCTCTTACACATATATATTCATTTCTTACACATATATATTCAGTTCTTACACATATATATTCAGTTCTAACACATATATATTCAGTTCTTACACATATATATTCCGTTCTTACGCATATATATTCAGTTCTTACACAAATATTTTCAGTTCTTACACATATATATTCAGTTTTTACGCATATATTCAGTTCTTACACATATATTCCGATCTTACGCATATATATTCAGTTCTTACGCATATATATTCAGTTCTTACACATATATATTCAGCTCTTACACATATATATTCATTTCTTACACATATATATTCAGTTCTTACACATATATATTCAGTTCTTACACATATATATTCAGTTCTTACACATATATATTCCGTTATTACGCATATATATTCAGTTCTTACGCATATATATTCAGTTCTTACACATATATATTCATTTCTTACGCGTATATATTTAGTTCTTACGCATATATATTTAGTTCTTACGCATATATATTCAGTTCTTACACATATATATTCAGTTCTTACACATATATATTCCGTTCTTACGCATATATATTCAATTCTTACACATATATATGCAGTTCTTACACAAATATATTAAGTTCTTACACATATATATTCAGTTTTAACGCATATATTCAGTTCTTACACATATATTCAGTCTTACGCATATATATTCAATTATTACGCATATATGTCCAGTTCTTACACATATATTCCGATCTTACGAATATATATTCCGTTCTTACGCATATATATTCAGTTCTTACACATATATATGCAGTTCTTACAAAAATATATTCAGTTCTTACACATATATATTCAGTTCTTACGCATATATTCAGTTCTTACGCATATATATTCAATTTTTACGCATATATGTTCAGTTCTTACACATATATTCCGATCTTACGCATATATATTCAGTTCTTACGCATATATATTCAGTTTTTACACATATCTATTTCGTTCTTACGCATATATATTTAGTTCTTACACATATATATTCAGTTCTTACACAAATATATGCCGTTCTAACGCATATATTCAGTTCTTACGCATATATATTCAGTTCTTACGCATATATATTCGGTTCTTACACATATGTATTCAGTTCTTACGCATATATATTCAGTTCTTACACATATATATTCAGTTCTTACACAAATATATTCAGTTCTTACAAATATATATTCCGTTCTTACGCATATATATTTATTTCTAACGCATATATATTCAGTTCTTACGCATATATATTCAGCTCTTAAACATATATATTTAGCTCTTACACATATATATTCAGTTCTTACACATATATATTGAGTTCTTACACATATATATTCAGTTCTTACACATATATATTCCGTTCTTATGCATATATATTCAGTTTTTACACATATATATGCAGTTCTTA
>JAWPHD010019304.1:0-36265 GCA_037043455.1 Cyrtodaria siliqua
CATATTACTCCATTAATCGTGGATATGACTGTGTATCGCTCTCTTTTTACATTCAACTTTCCTAAGCAGTTACTACTTTCTAATTAGAAGTAGAGTTACTAGTGCTGCTAGAATTACTGAACTATTAGCCGATACAGTGAAATACCCTATTATATCATTTAACGAAATAAACAACTTAATATATGTGACCTTATTTGGATTTATCCTGCATGAATTACACACATTCGCCCTACTGTTTAACAATAATTACACTTAAAGGGTGTTAGAGACATCTCTCACATCGCCTAGAACATTACCACTGACTGATTTTTAAAAAAACAAAACAGTCTTTTAGCTTAATATCACCTCTTCCTTCTATAATGTACCAGTCGGTTTAATTTGCAAGAACACGATTTATTAATTACGTGTGAACTTGATGAATACTATTGGTATAGTATTTGTTACCTATCAAACCATGTACAAATGCATAGGGAATCTGCATATTATATAAGAACAATGTTATCGTGTGGGTTTGGGTTGTGGGGGTTGCGGGGAGGAATGCTCTACCCCCACCCCTTTCAGATTAGGGAGGAGGTGCTGGCCCCGATGTTCCTAAATTTATAGATACTGCACACGGTCTAGTTCTAATTATCATGGCAGCATCGTTTCCGAGGAAAGCTCCACGCGGCCATTTTGCCTCATTAACACAGAAATTCAAAGAGATATGTCAGTGAGCATATATAAGGGTATGACTCTTCCTACATGGACTGGTCTACGTCTTAACATTTCCTCTACGAAGGTGCCATATAGATTCACAGTACATTGCCCGAATAATGAAAGGTCATTTGCCCAAAACCCCTCACTCGGAAAAAACATTACTTGCCAATTGTTAAGAGTAAGCGAAATGACAAGTGTGCGTACACACTGGTGAGAAAGGCCGTTTAAGGTACAATATCAGAGTTTATGAGTATATCGTCCCTTTCGCGTATCAATCCATTCACCTAAGCAGTTTATTATGTCCCTCAGAACTGTACTGACGCTAGCTGTATTGATATTGTCCCTGGAGGACAGTACTGAACCCATGAGAAGCTGGCAGGTGATTATTTTCACAGAGATTAGTATTGACTGTTATCCGTTTATTGTTTCGCTGAGGACTGTAACTGACACACGATTTTAAAGAAACTTATTACATTAAGCAGACCATTTCTGAAAATAAAAACATCCTTTAGCTTAAATAACACACTTTTTTCTGTCATTATAAAGTACCAGGTAGCCTTTATATGCAAAGACATGATGTCTTAGTACAATGTGCCTTTGATTAATAATCTTTGGTATATCTAGCAGCGAAAATAGTAGCTCTTATGGTGCATACAGCCTACAACAGAGTTACTGTGATTCCCTTTTAGAATAAGTAGGTATCAGGGTCGACCATATCAAGAACCCGGTTCATGAAGAGATCAAGCAACATGCATGCATAAACAGCCGCCATACAGCAATAGATTAAACGTTAACAACCAAGCGTGCATGCATACAACTCACCAAAGAGAAGAATACCTCATCGATCTAGACATTTTCATACGACTAGTTAATGTTTTCTCAGGTGAATATCTCTGGAATTTTTACATATCGACATATCTCGCGCATGACACCGTATTCTGTGTTTGGAAACTTAAACCCGAATACAGATAACACAATCGACAACGTTAACAGGCAAACGTCAGATATGTGAGTAGGTTGAGTTTTCAAGTACGAAACAAGACGAGGTGCGGGAATATACTCTGTCCACCCATCTCAGGTTATGGGGAGAGGTGCTAGCCCACTGTTCTTTTTTTGAAACTACACACATTCATCTCTGATTATCATGACAGCGCTTTTGTATGAATGACCGTTCACTATTCTGGCATGGTACATGTACTGTGAAACTGCCATCCTTCGAAGGGGATGTTAAGCCGTTGACCAGGCCTATGTACAGGGGGCCACACTCCCCTATATATTATGCTCCTTACACATTTTGCTGTAATTCTGTGTTAATCAGTGACAACATGCCAGCAAAGCCTTCTCGGAAACGACTCACTTGGGGAAAAAAACATTGCTTGCAAACAGTAGGGTAAACGAAAAGACAAGTATGCATACACACTGGTGAGAACCGTTTAAGGATATGACTATATTGTCCCTTTGGTCCTTTCAAGGAAGTGACCTAAGCAATTTATTTTGTCCTTCAAGACTTTAGTGACGCTAATTCTTGAAATTGTCCTTGAGACAGTACAAAAGCCATGGAAGCAGTAGGTGATATTTTCGTAGAGTTTAGTAGTACTGACTGTATTCGTTTTAGGACAAGACTAACGCTAGCCGGCGAATATTGACCCTGAGGACAGTACTAAACGCTAGCTGTTGATATTTGCCTCTGAGGACAGTACTAACGCTAGCAGTTGAACATTGCCCTGAGGACAGGACTAACGCTACCTATTGATATTGACTTGTGACGGTACTAACTCTAGCTGTTGATAGTATCCCTCTAAGACGCTGGCTGTTGATATTGTTCATGTGGATGTTAAAGACAATAGCTGTTGATATTGTAGTTCTAAAAGCTAGCTTCTTGATAACGCCCTCCGAGGACATTACTAACATAACTGTTGTATTACACTTAGGACAATACAAACGCTGGCTGTTGATATTGACTTGAGGACAATACCCAACGCAGGCAGTTGATATTGCCTTTGAGGACAGTACTAACGCTATCTTCTGATATTGCCTCTAAGGACGGTACTTACAGTAGCAGTTGATATTGCCTCTGGAAAGCGGTACTAACCGCTATATGTTGAAATTGGCCCAAGAGACAGTATAAACGCTACCAGTTGATATTTCCCTTAGGGCAGTAATATAAGTGGCTATTGATATTGCCAATGATTGATTGATTGAATTGGATTTTATAGTCGCACCAACAGCAAAGGTCATATGCGGCGACTTTCCAGCTTCCATTGGTGGAGGAAGACCCCTGGTGCCCCCTCCGGGCAATTTTCGTGCACGGGCGGGCACCTGGGTAGAACCACCGACGTTCCGCAAGCCCAGCTGGATAGCTCCCTCTACATAAGATTCCTAGGCCCCTGAGGGATCGAACCTACAGCGGTGAGGGGCAAGTGATTTCAAGTCAGCGCCGTAAACCACCCTGCCAACGAGCCGCCCCGATATTGCCCAATGAGGACAGTGTAAAGCTAGCTGTTGATATTTTCCATGAGGACAAAACTAACGCTATCTGTTGATATAGCTCATGAGCACATTACTAACTCTGGCTATTGGTTTGACACTGAGGACAATACAACGCAGGCTGTTGATATTGTACCTGAACACATTACTTACGCTGCTGTTGATATTGCCCATTAGGACAAATACTAACGCTGGCTGTTGATGTTGCCCCTTTGGACAGTACTAACGTTAGCTGTTGATATTGCCCCTGAGAACAGTACTAACGATAGCTGTTGATTTTGACCCTGTGGACATTACTCACACTGGATATTGATGTGGCCCCTTAGGACAGTACTAACGGTGGCTGTTGATATTGCCCCTAAGAACAGTACTAACGCTGCTGTTTATACTTCCCTGAGGACATTAATAACGCTGGCTGTTAACAGTGTCCATGATGATAGTACTAACTCTGGCTGTTGATATGCCAAGAGGGCAAATACTAACGATATATATTGAGATTTCCCCTGAAGGCAGTACTAACGCTAGATGTCGATACTACCCCTTAGAACAATAATAACGCTCACTGTATTGATATTGCCCTGGGGCCAGTATTAACGCTGGCTGTTGATATTCTGCCATGACGCAGTACTAACGCTGGCTGTTGATATTGCCTCGGAGGACAGTACTACCACTAGCTGTTGATATTGTATTTGAGGACAAGTACTTATGTTACCCGTTGATGTTGCCTCTGAGGACAGTACTAACGCTCATCATAGTATCTCTATGGTGGTTAAAACAAAGGCTGATGATAGTGCACATGTGGATGTTAAAGACACTAGCTGCTTGTTTCCATATGGACAGTACATATGCTAGCTGTTGCTACCTGTGCATGTTACTGACTAGCTGTTTGATATTGCACCTGAGGATAGTTCGAACACTAGCGGTGTGATAGTGCCCCTGAGGACATTATTAACGCTAGCTGTTGATAATTCACCTTAGGACAGTACTAACGCTAGCTGTTGATATTGCCACTGAGGACAGTACTGACGTTAGTTGTTGGTATAGCACTTCAGGGACAGTACTAACGCTGGCTTTTGATATTGCCACTGAGGACCATACTAACGCAGACTGTTGATATTGAGGACAGTACTAATCCTAGCTGTTGATATGACCCCTGAGGATAGTACTAACACCAGCTGCTGATATTGCCCCTTAAGATAGTACTAACGCTAGCTGTTGATATTGCCCCTGAGGACAGTATTAAACCTAGCTGTTGATATGCCCATGAGGACAGTACTAACACAGCTGTTGATAATGACCATTAGGACAGTACTATCGCTAGCTGCTGATATTGCCCCTGAGGACAGTACTAAACCTAGCTGTTGATATTGCCCCTGAGGGACTACTAAACCTAGATGCTGATATGGCCCCTGAGGACAGTTACTAACGGCAGCTGTTGATATTGCCCCTTAAGATGGTACTGAACGCTAGCTGTTGATATTGCCCCTAAGGACAGTAACTAACGCCAGCTGTTGTTATTGCCCCTTAGGATAGTCCTAACCTCAGCTGCTGATATCGCCCCCTTAGAACAGTAATAACGCTGGCTGTTGATATGCCCCTGAGGATAGTACTAATTATAGATGTTGATGAACTGCCCCTTTGGATATTATTAAGCTGTTGATATTGCCCCTGAGGAGAATACTAACGCACAGATACCGGTTTTAAAAACAAAAGTCTTATATTATATTACATACTCAAGGTCAGCATCGAGAAAATCCCAAAATATAGGCATGCATCTCAGACAACAGCTGCAGTGTTAGTTTTTGAAGTCTCACAGAGCTGGCATATGCTGCAATCAACTCCGCAATAAATTGATAGCAAAGCCGCAGAAATATTTGTTAAATTATCCCATTGGATAAAATAAATTTGATTTAAATATTGAACCAATGAAGTGGAGCGATTTGAAAATGTAATGACGTCATGGTTTACTATCAACTTCCGGCATTTTCAATGCAAATAGCGTCGTGTGATACTGAGATTTTTGAAAACGTTGTAAACGTGTACTTGTGATCGTCGGAAGGTACTTAGACATTATTTATTGAGTACGGATAAAGACATATTGTGCGTAAGGAATAGTGTCGATGAGTTGTTGTGTCCGCGGGAGCTTCTGCAAAGGCTAAACGAGAGGCGGTCAACCAGGGTCTATATAGGCGAATTAATACGGACGTGCTTAGGAGTCGATTTTCAAAACAGGTACGTTTTCTGTGTTTTTCGAGCACCAGAGCTTTTCTTATGTGGTGGTGGACATATGAAAGAATATGTTATTGGAAAGATAATTTATTCCGGAGTTGATTGCAGGCATATGCCATCTCTTTGGGACTTCAACAACTTACACTGCAGCTGTTGTTTTGAGATGCATGTCTATATTTTGGGATTTGCCTCGATGCTGACCTTGAGTATGTAATATAATATAAGACTTTTTTTCTATTTTTTAAACCGGTATCTGTGACTAAACGTAGCTATGATATAGTCCCTAAGGACAGTAATAACCCTAGCTGTTAATATGGCCCCTGAGGACTTTACTATCGATAACTGCAGATATTGCCCCTACGGACAGTACTAAACCCAAGCTGTTGATATGGCCCCAGAGGACAGTACTACGTCAGCTGTTGATATTGCCCTTTAGATAGAACTAACCCCTAGTTGTGTGATATGGCCCCCTGATGACAGTAATAAACCTAGCTGTTGATATAGCCACCTGAGGACAGTATTAAGCACCAGCTGTTGATATTGGGCCCTTAGGGACAGTACTATCGCTAGCTGTTGATATTGCTCCTAGGGACAGTACTGAAAGTAAGCTGTTGATATGGCCCCAGAGAACAGTACTAACGCCAGCGTGATATTGACACTGTAGGACTAGTACTGAAAAGTAAGTCATAACCTTAGCTGTTGATAATGCCCCTTAGAACAATATTAACGCTAGATGTAGTTTATAAACATATTTATTTTAACTATCGATTGTAACGAAAGCTCAATGAACTTATTTGAATCACTCTCGATGTCTTCCTGGGTAGAACCAGTACTAAGAAATGCAGATAAGGTGTCTTGCTCAGAGACACAACGCATATGGCAATGGCGGGAATCGAACCCAAGAATTTTGGATCATGGGTCCAACGCTCTACCACTAGACCACAGCGCAAATGCTAGATGTTGATATGGCCCCTGAGGATAGTACTAATTCTAGCTGTGTATATTGCCCCTAAGGACAGTACTTACGCCAGCTGTTGATATTTCCCCTTAGGATAGTCCTAAACCTAGCCGTTGATATTGCCCCCTTAGAACAATATAACGCCTATCTGTTGATATGGCCACTGAGGAAAGTACTACATTATAGGTGTTGATATTGCCCCCTAGGACATTATTAAGCTGTTGATATTGCCCTCTGAGGAGAGTAATAAACGTAGCTGTTGATATTGCCCCTAAGAACCAGTAATAACGCTAGCTGTTAATATGGGACCACTGAGGACTTTACTATCGCTAGCTGTTGATATTGCCCCTGAAGATAGAAACTAACCTTAGCTGTTGATATTGCACCCTGAGGACAGTAACATCGACGAAGGAAATATCCTTTAGGCTGATACCCAGATTACTGTACCTAACTACTTACCATGCCAACTATTTGTTAGTATTGGTGCAGTTGTTACAATATCACATGCTTAGGTATAGTATCCTAAACATAGGTTATGATGTTCTCCGTACTTGATTTAGAGTATGGAATTAACCTAGGATAGTAAGCATTAATCCTACTTTTGCGCATGTAAGTGCAAGTGGAATGATTATTACCTAACAAAAGGAGGTGTATTGCCAATGGAGAGAGAGAGAGGCTGGAGTGTGTGTGGGGGGCGGGGGGTTCGCGTGTGGTCGGGGGGGGGGGGGGGTGGAGATGGCATCATATTATATAGGCATTTAGGAACCTGCCCTACTGATGAATAGACACCTATGTTTCCTTTAACATGATGAGAGAAAAAAACAAGCGATACACGGGATCGCCTGGTTTACGTCCCAATCCGAGAACACACCCGACAAAATTCACTAGCTCCGGTGAGGCTTGAACCAGGGTCCTCTGAATTTAAAGTCTCCGTGCTAGCCACTGCATCAACAGGCTGTATGCGATCAAGCAGGATGACTGCATTAAAGTAGTACATACAACTAACATGTTAATCTCTTCATAAAGGTTATATCCCAAGAAGCTGGGTTCACAACGGTCTCTCTTATCTAGTAAGTTAGCACCAAGTTCATGTATGTCGAGTTGCAATATGCCTGCAAGCCTTAATATATGCCGAGCTCATTGCTGTTTTGATAAACTTGGCATTAATGTCTTGGGATAAAACAGGACAATTAAGAATACTCAGTATATTATCTGATTTAAATAGTATAACTTAATGTGACAATATAACATACATATAAGATATAAAAACAAATTAAACGCTTCCAGATAAGAATCGGTACCCAGTGCATCAGAGATAGATTACATTTAGTGATCACGGTTAGTTTACTGTTGTTTACTCTAAAAGCTATATCCGACATACAGGTACTTACTGCAGTTAAAGTAGCTATCCCGCCAAAAACAGCCACATTTTACAACATATGTACATCGTTTCTAAACCTGCTGACCACCAGGCTAATATATATTATATATAACTTACATCGTTTGAGATCAAACTCTATAGATACAATATAAAAAGCTTTAACCAGCCAGACAATAAAAACAAAATTTTACACTTATTCAATTACGGATATTACAAAAACCCATGAATAAAACAATATACTTTTAAGTGACACATATGCATTATTATATGAGATGAATACCTGGATAGACTTTTGATAAACTGTTTTTGTAGTGTAATTTTGTCGTACTTTGGCGCGGTTATTTTAAAATTTGTATAACAACACACCTACAAATCGACAGTTAAACCGTAAAATGCCTTTTCTTTTTCTTTCTGTTTTTTTTGGCTATTGTCGCAAATGCAGTGGTCTACTTTGTAATTTTAGTTCGTGGATTTATTCAATATGCGATTTGTAAACATGGTTAAGTCTTCATAATGGAATACCTTGTCAAAAGACACATTCTCTATATATTTCAGTTGCCTTAGGGACATTATTGACAGATGTCCGTCTGTATTGTCTATAGGTACCGTTATTGAAAGATGCCGTATGAATTGTACGATAGGAACCTTAATGTCCAGATGCCGTCTGTATGGTCTATAGGGGACCGTTATTGACAGAACGCGTCTGTAATTGTCTATAGGTACATTATCGACAGATGCCGTTGTACTGTTTATAGGACCATTATTGACGACGATGGCCGACTGTATTGTCTGTAGGGACATTATTGACGAGATGCCGTGTGTATTGTTTGTATGGACCTTATTGACAAATGACGTCTGTATTGTCAATAGAAACTTTATTGACAGATGACTGTATGTACTGTCTATAGGATCTTATTGACAGATGAACGCCTGTATTGTCTGTAGGGGACGTTATTGACAGATGCCGCCTATATTGTCTATAGGGACCCTTATTGACAGATGACATCTGTATTGTTATTGGGACCTTATTAACATATGCCGTCTGTATTGTCTATAGGGACCTTATTGACAGATGTCGTCTGTGTTGTCAATAGGGGGCCTTATTGGACAGATGCCGCCATATATTGCCGATAGGGGCATTCAATGACAGATGCCGTAATTATTGTCTATAGGGACCTTATTGACAGATGTCGCTTGTATTTTCTATAGGGGACCTTATTGACAGATGCCGTCTGTATTGTCAATGAGGGAGCTTATTGAAAGATGCCGTATGTATTATCTGTAGCGGCGTTATTGACAGATGCCGTCTGTACTGTTATAGGGACCTTATGACAGATGGCGTAAGTATTGTATACAGGGACCCTTATTGACAAATGCCGATTGTATTGTCCAAAGGGACCCTTATTGACAGATGTCGTCTGTGTTGTCCCATAGGGGCCTTATTGACAAATGCCGCCTATATTGTCTATAGCGGAACTTTTTGACAGATGCCGTCTGTATGTCTATAGGAAGCTTATTGAAAGATGCCGTATGTATTTTCTGTAGCGGCATTATTGACAGATGCCGTCTGTACAGTTTATAGGGACCTTAGTGACAGATGGTGTAAGTTGTGTCTATAGGGACCGTTATTGACAGATGCTGTCTGTATTGTCCATAGGGGCCTTATTGGACCGACTGTTGTCTGTATTGTCTATAGGAACCTTATTGACAGATGCCATCTGTATTGTCTATAAAGACCTTATTGAAAGATGCCGTCTGTATTGCCCACAGGGGCATTGTTGACAGATGCCGTCTCTGTTGTACATAGAGACCTTATTGACAGATGCCTGCCTGCATTGTCTATAGGGGTCTTGTTGACAGAAGACGCCTGTATTGTCTACAAGGGACGTTATATACAGATGCCGTCTGTATTGTCTATAGGGAGCTTATTGAAAGATGCCGTATGTATTATCTGTAGCGGCATTATTGACAGATGCCGTCTGTACTGTCCATAGGGACCTTATTGACAGATGTCGTCTGTGTTGTCCATAGGGGCCTTATTGACAAATGCCGCCTATATTGTCTATAGGGAACTTATTGACAGATGCCGTCTGTATGTCTATAGGAAGCTTATTGAAAGATGCCGTATGTATTTTCTGTAGCGGCATTATTGACAGATGCCGTCTGAACTGTTTATAGGGACCTTAGTGACAGATGGCGTAAGTTTTGTCTATAGGGACCTTATTGACAGATGCCGTCTGTATTGTCCATAGGGACCTTATTGACAGATGTTGTCTGTATTGTCTATAGGAACCTTATTGACAGATGCCATCTGTATTGTCTATAAAGACCTTATTGAAAGATACCGTCTGTATTGCCCATAGGGGCATTATTGACAGATGCCGTCTCTGTTGTATATAGAGACCTTATTGACAGATGCTGCCTGCATTGGCTATAGGGGTATTATTGACAGATAACGCCTGTATTGTATACAGGGACATTATTGACAGATGCCGTCTGTATTGTCTATTGCGACCTTATTGGCAGATGGCGTCAGTATTGTCTATAGGGGCATTAGTGACAGATGGCGTCTGTATTATCGATAGGGGCATTAATAACAGATGCCGTATGTATTGTCTATAGGGACCTTATTGACATATGACATCTATATTGTCTATTGCGACTTTATTGGCAGATGGCGTCAGTATTGTCTATAGGGGCATTAGTGACAGATGGCGTCTGTATTGTCGATAGGGGCATTAATGACAGATGCCGTATGTTTTGTCAACATGGACCTTATTGACAGATTGGCAGATGGCGCCAGTATGGTCTGTAGGTTCGTTATTGACAGACATATTCTGTCAACAATGTTGAAAGGAAACTTATTGATAGATGGCGTCATTATTTTACATAGGTACATTGTTGACAAATGAAGTGTGTATTGGACACAGGTACCTTAGTGACAGATGATGTTGTTATTGTCCAAAGAAACCTCATTGACAGATGGAGTTCTTATTGTATATAGGGTCCCAATTGATGGATTGTGCCTATATTGACTATAAGGACCGTATTGACAGATTACGTACACACTGTCTATAGGGACATTTTTGACAGATGGTGTCAGTATTTTCAATAGGGACGTTATCGACAGATGACGTCAGTATGGTCTATACGGACCATATTTACAGGTGGCGTCATTACTGTTGATAGGGTATCTTATCGACAGATGGCGTCAATATTGTTGATAGAGACCTTATTGACAGATAGCCTCAGTATTTTCTTTCAGGAACTTATTAAGAGAGTGTGCTTGTTTGGTCAATAACGACGTTATTGATACATGGAGTTAGTGTGGTCTATACGGATCGAGTCTGTATTGTGCATAGGGACCTTATTGCCAGATGTATAGCAAATTGGGACCATAGTGGCATGTGGCATTAGTTTATTGTCTATAGGGACCTTATTGAGAGATGGTGTCAGTAGTGTTGATCGGGACCTTATTAGCAGATAGAGTCAGTATTGTCTTAATGGACCTTATTGACAGATGGTGTTTGTTTTGTCAATAGGGACTTTATTGACAGACGGCGTCAATATGATCTGAATGGACGTTATTGTTGACAGACGTAGTCTGTTGTCTTTATTAACACATGCCGTAAGTATTGTTGAAACGGACCGTATTGGTAGATGGCGTCATAATTGTCCGTAGGGACTTTGTTGATAAATGAAGTGTGTATTGTGTACAGGTACTTCAGTGACAGATGGTGTTGGTATTGTCCATAGAGAACTTATTTACAGATGGAGTTCATATTGTCTATAGGGTTCTAATTGACAGACGGCGTCAGTATTGTAGAAATCGACCTTATTGACAGATGACGTCAGTATTGTGTATATGGACCTTATTAACAGAGGGCGCCGGAATTGTTGCTTGGGACTTAATTGACAGATAATGTTTGTTTTGTCACTAAGGACCTCACTAAGGACCTTATTGACAGATGTCGTTTATACTGTTCTCTGGGGCAATATCGACAGATAATCTTACTACTTTCCTCAGGTGCAATATCTACAGCCAGTTACCGTTAGTACTGTCCTCAGGAGCAATGTGAACAGCTAGTGTCGGTATATTCCTGAGGGCAAAATTATCGGCTTTTGTCACTTCCTTGATGAGCGAAAGTGGTATATTCAAAACCTGTGATATTTAATCTTTAAACGGTTTCTCACCAGTGTGTACGAGTATGCTGCCTCTATTCGCTAATCTGAGAATAGTGGGCAGAGTATATTCCCAAAACCTCCCACAACACACCCGAATAATTTGCTTACTTAAAGGGAATGAAGCGACACAGCCAAACAACTTTATTATTGAGAGTTCTGAAAAACTTAGAAAAAGGTGAAATAATTATCAAAATCGGATGATAGACAAAAAAGATATGACCATTTAAAGGTTGTTCTATAACGAATATGAGAGCCGCCAATTTTAGAACTATGACATCATAGTTCCATATTACCATATATGGAATATTGATAAATATCACTTAAAACAAAGAAAATCACTGCAAATGAATGATTTTTTTATTACTGGTGATATACATCATTATTGCCATTAAGTAATATATATTTTTCATACAGTTAATGTCATTTTTCCCCTATAAATCAGTAAATTTTCATATTTATAAATATTCCATATATGGTCATTTAGAACCGTGATGTCATAGCTCCCAATATGGCCGCTTCCATACCCGTTTCAACAGAAACTTCAAATGATCATATCTTCTTTGTTTATCATCCGATTTTGATAATTCTTTCACCCTTATTCAAATATTTCAAAACTCTCAATAATAAAGATGATTTGGCTGTGTCGCTGCACACCCTTTAATGTGTTAATCACCTATACATGTGAACATGCTTGGAATAATAGAAATAGGTATAGAAATCGAATAGGAATTGCAGCTTTCACAGAACACAGTAAACCCCATAACACGCAAACAGACAAACAAGAAGGCAAAAGTAATAATAAATGCAAACTACATCACAAACACAAAAGGGTTAACAATAATAAGAACTAAGAATATAACAATAATATTCACCAAGTCGCACTTTACTTAAAAGATCAAATGCTTGCATAAAAACCTACTGGTAACTTATAAAGCCAGAAGAAAGGTATGCTATTAAGCAATAGACTACTTTATATGATCAGCTTTAATATAATAATGATTAGCTTTAATATAATAATTGCATGTTTTAAATCATGTGACAATACTGTCCTCAGGGCAAAAAAAAAGGATACAGTCAGTACTAAACTCTGCAATAATATCACCTGCTAGCTTCCATCGCTCATTACTGTGCTCTAGGACAATATCAACAGATAGCGTCAGTAAAGTTCTTAATGACAAATTAAATTACTTCGGTCACTTCCTTGATACGCGAAAGTGACGATATATTCATAACCTGTGATATTTAATCTTAAACGGTTTCTCACCAGTGTGTATGCCGCACATGAAATCCAAGAGTGATGGGCAGAGTATTCCACCCCCTCCCCCCTCCCCCACCACACACCCACCCGCATTCACCCACCCTTCCCGAATAGTTTGCTCAATTTGCCTAATTAAGTGCTATACCAGCCGCAATTACGCATTAATCGTGGATATGGATGTGTATGCTATTTTTTAATTCATATTTCCTAAGCAGTTACTACTTCCTAATTAGAAGTTGAAGTTACTAGTGCCTAGGATTTAACTGAAATATTAGCCGATACATTGAGTGTACAGGAGAAATACCATATTATACCATTTAACGAAATAAAAACTTAATATATGTGACTTATTTGGATGTTATCCTGCATGAATACACACATTCGCCTACTGTTTAAACTAATTACATTTAAAGGGTGTTAGAGACATCTCTCACATCGCCTAGACATTACCACTTACTATTTTTTTTAAAAAACACTGTCTTTTAGCTTAATTATCACCTCTTCCTTCTATAATGTACCAGTCGGTTTATTTGCAAGAACACGATTTATTAATTACATGTGAAATGATGAATACTATTCGTATATTATTTGTTATTTTATCAAACCATGTACAAATGCATAGGGAATTTGCATATAATATAAGAACAATGTTCGTGTGGTGTGTGTGTTGTGGGGGTTGCGGGGAGGGACATACTCTACCCACCCCTTTCAGATTAGGGGAGAGGTGCTGTCCCCGCCGTTCCTAATTATAGATACTGCACACGGTCTAGTCTAATTAGCATGGCAGCGTCGTTTCCGAGGAAAGCTCCACGGGCCTTTTGCCGTATTAACACAGAAATTCAAAGAGATATGTCATGAGCATATATAAGGTATGACTCTTCCTACATGGGACTGGTCTACGTCTTAACATTTCCTTCGAAGGATGGCATAAGATTCAGAGTACCTTGCCCGAATAATGAAAGGTCATTTGCCCAAAACCTTCACTTGGAAAAAAACATTGCTTGCAATTGTTAGAGTAAGCGAAATGACAAGTGTGCGTACACACTGGTGAGAAACCGTTTAAGGTACAATATCAGAGTTTATGAATATGTCGTCCCTTTCGCGTATCAATCAATTCACCTAAGCAGTTTGTTATGTCCCTCAGGACTGTACTGACGCCAGCTGTGTTGATATTGTCCTTGAGGACAGTACTCAACCCAGAGAAGCTGGCAGGTAATATTTTCACAGAGATTAGTATTGGCTGTATCCGTTTATTGGTCCGCTGAGGACAGTACTGACACGCGATTTAAAAGAACCTTATTACATTAAAGCAGACCATTTTTAAAACTAAAAACGTCCATTTGTTCTGTCATTATAAAGTACCAGTAGCTTTATATGCAAGAACATGATGTTTTAGTACAATGTGACTTGATTAATACTTTTGGTATATTCTAGCAGCGAGAATCGTAGCTCTTCTGGTGCGTACCTACAACAGAGTTACTGTGATGCCCTTTTAGAATAAGTAGGTATCAGGGTCGACCTTATCAAGACAGGTTCATGAAGAGATCAAGATATGCATGCATAAACAGCCGCCATACAGCAATAGATTAAACATTATCAATCAAGCGTGCATGCATAAAACGCACCATAGAGAAGAATACCTCATCGATCTAGACATTTTCGTACGACTAGTTCATGTTTTTCAGGTGAATATCTCTGGAATTTTTACATTTCGACATATCTCGCGCTGACACGTATTCTGTGTTTTGAAACATGAACACGAACACAGCTAACACAAATCGACAACGTTAACAGGGAAACGTCAGATATGTGAGTAACTTGAGTTTCCCAATACGGAACAAGGCGAGGTGCGGGGAATATTCTCTGTCCACCCGTCTCAGGTTATGGGAAGAGGTGCTAGCCTAGTGCTATTTTTTTTTAAACTACACACATTCATTTCCGACTATCATGACAGCCTGGTTTCCGAGGAAGGCTTTGCTGGCATGTTGTCACTGATTAACACAGAAAATCAGCAAAATATGTAAGGAGCTTAATTATATAGGGTGTGGCTCATCCTGTACATGGGCCTGGTCAACGGCTTAACATCCCTTTCGAAGGATGGCAGTTTCACAGTACATGTACCTTGCCCGAATAATGAACGGTCATTCATCAAAAGCACTCATTTGGGAAAAACATTGCTTGCAAACAGGTAGGGTAAACGAAAAGACAAGTATGCATACACACTGGTGAGAAACCGTTTAAGGATATGACTATATTGTCCCTTTTGTGTTTCAAGGAAGTGACCTAAGCAATTTATTTTGTCCTTCAAGACTTTACTGACGCTAATTCTTGAAATTGTCCCTGAGGACAGTACAAATGCGATGGAAGCTAGTAGGTGATATTTTCGTAGAGTTTAATAGTACTCACTGTATTTGTTTTAGGATAGGACTAACGCTAGCCGGCGATATTGCCCCGAAGGACAGTACTAACGCTAGCTGTTGATAATACCTCTGAGGACAGTACTAACGCTAGCTGTTGACATTGCCCCTGAGGACAAGACTAACGCTACCTGTTGTGGACAGTACTTACTCTAGCTGTTGATAGTATCCCTATATGACGCTGGCTGTTGATATTGTTCATGTGGATGTTACAGACAATAGCTGTTGATAGTGTCCATATAGACAGAACAAAAGCTTGCTGTTGATACCTGTGCATGTTACAGACTAGCTGTTGATATTGTAGTTCTACAGCTAGCTCTTGATAACACCCCCGAGGACATTAACGATAACTGTTGGTATTACACTTAGGACAGTACAAACGCTGGCTGTTGATATTGCCACTGAGGACAATACCAACGCAGGCAGTTGATATTGCCATTGAGGACAGTACTAACGCTAGCTGCTGATATTGCCCCTTAACATGGTACTAAAGCTAGCTGTTGATATTGAACCTCAGAACAGTACTAACGCCAGCTGTTGATATTGCCCCTTAGGATAGTCCTAAACCTAGCCGCTGATATTTCCCCTTAGAACAGAAATAGCTAGCTGTTGATATGGCCCCTCGGGATAGTACTAATTCTAGGTTATGATAGTGCCCCTTAGGATATTATTAGCTGTTTATATTGCCCCTGAGGAGAGTACTGAACGAGCTTTGATATTGTCCCTAATAACAGTAATAACCCTAGCTGTTGATATGGCCCCGAGGACTTTACTATCGCTAGCTGCTGATATTGCCTCTAGGGACGGTACTAAAACTAGCTGTTGATATGGCCCCAGAGGACAGTACTAAACCCAGTTGTTTATATGCCGTCTGAGGACAGTACTAACGCCAACTGCTGATATTGCCCCTAAGGACAGTACTAACGCCAGCTATTGATATTGACCGATAGGACAGTACTGTCGCTAGCTGCTGATATTGCCCCTTAGGACAGTACTAAATCTAGTACTTGATATGGCCACAGAGGACAGTACTTACGCTAGCTGTTGATACTGCCCCTTGGGATAGTACTATCGCTAGATTTAGATAATATCCCTATGGCTGTTTAAACGCTGGCTGTTGATATTCCCATGAGGTCAGTTCTTACGCTATCTGTTGATATTGGCCATGAGGACACTACTAATGCTAGCTAATGTTGTTGGCCCTGAGGACACTACTTACGTCAGCTGTCGACATTGCCCATTAGGACAGTACTAACGACAGATGTTGATATTGGCCCTGATGACACTACTTACGGCAGCTGCTGATATTGCCCATAAGTACAGTAGTAACGTTGGTTGTTGATATAGCCCCTGAGGACAGTGTTATCGATAGCTGTTGATATGGCCCCTGAGGACAGTACTATCGCTAGCTGTTGATATTGCCCCTTAGGACAGTGTTATCGATAGCTGTTGATATGGCCCCTGAGGACTGTTTATCGATAGCTGTTGATATTGCCCCTTAGGACAGTGTTATCGATAGCTGTTGATATAGCCCATGAGGACAGTGTTATCGATAGCTATTGATATTGCCCCTTAGGACAGTGTAACCGATAACTGTTGATATTGTCCCTAAGGCAGTGCTATCGATAGCTGTTGATATGGCCCCAGAGGACAGTGTTATCGATAGCTGTTGATATTGCCCCTTAGGACAGTGTTATCGATAGCTGTTAATATGGCCCCTGAGGACAGTTTTATCGATAGCTGTTGATATGGCCCCTAAGGACAGTGTTATCGATAGCTGTTGACATGACCCATAAGGACATTGTTATCGATAGCTGTTGATAAAGCCCCTGAGGACAGTGTTATCGATAGCTGTTGATATGGCCCCTGAGAACCGTGTTATCGATAGCTGTTGATATTGCCTCTTAGGACAGTGTTATCGATAGCTGTTGATATTGCCCCTTAGGACAGTGTTATCGATAGCTGTTGATATGGCCCCTGAGGACAGTTTTATCGATAGCTGTTGATATGGCCCCTAAGGACAGTGTTATCGATAGCTGTTGATATGGCCCCTTAGGACAGTGTTATCTATGGCTGTTGATATTGCCCCTTAGGATAATAGGATAGACCACACTAACTCCATGTATCAATAACGTGTTTATTGACCAAACAAGCACACTCTCTTAATAAGTTCCTGATAAAAATACTGAGGTTATCTGTCAATAAGTTCCCAATCAACAATGATGGCAAAATCTGTCAATAAGGTCCATATATACAATACTGAAGCGATCTGTCAATAAGGTCTCTATCAACAATATTGACGCCATCTGTCGATAAGATACTCTATCAACAGTAATGACGCCACCTGTAAATATGGTCCGTATAGACCATACTGGCGTCATCTGTCGATAACGTCCCTATTGAAAATACTGACACCATCTGTCAAAAATAACCCTATAGACAGTGTGTACGTAATCTGTCAATACGGTCCTTATAGTCAATATAGGCACAATCCATCAATTGGGACTCTATATACACTATGAACTCTATCTGTCAATAAGGTTTCTTTGGACAATAACAACATCATCTGTCACTAAGGTACCTGTATCCAATACAAACTTCATTTGTCAACAATGTACCTATGTACAATAAAGACGCCATCTATCAATAAGATCCCTTTCAACAATATTTACGCCATGCGTCAATATGCTCTCTATAGACAACACAGACTATGTCTGTCCATAACAAACCTACAGACCATCCTGACGCCATCTGTCAATCTGTCAATAAGGTCCATGTTGACAAAACAAACACCGTGTGTCAATAAGGTCTCTTAAGAAAATAATGACTCGATCTGCCAAAAATATCCCTATTGACATTTATCAATAAGGTCCCTATTGACAAAAGAAACACCATTTTTTAGGAAATGCTGACTATCTGTTAATAAGGTCCCTATTGACATCTGTCAATTAGGTCCCCATTGGCAATCAAAAACCATCTGCTAATAAGGTCCCTTAAGAAAATAGTCATTCTATGTGTCATTAAGGTCCCTATTGACATCTGTCAATAAGTTCCGTATTAACATCTGTCAATACGGTCTTCCCTATTGACAAAAAAACTATCCGTCAATAAGGTCCCTTAAGAAAATACTGACTCTATCAGCCAATAAGGTCCCAATCAACAATACTGGCGGCATCATCTGTCAGTAAGGTACCTACAGATAATAATGACACAATCTTTCAATAAGGTCCCAATAGAAAAAAACTGATGCTACCTGTCAAAATGGTCGCTATTTGAAATATAAACGACATCTGTCAATAAGGTCACTATATACAATACAGATGACATCTGTCAATAACGCCACTATTGACAAAACAGACGGCCTTTATCAATAAGGTCCCTATAAACAGTACAGACGGCCTTTGTCAATAATGCCCCTATAGACAATAGTGACGCCATCTGTCAATAAGGTCCCTATAGACAATACTGACGCCATCTGTCAATAAGGTCCCTGCGGAAAATAAAGAGAGCATCTGTCAATAATGCCCATACAGACAATACAGACGGCATATGTCAATAAGCTCCCTATAGACAATACAGACGGCATCTATCAATAAGGTCCTCCTATAGACAATACAGACAGCATCTGTCAATAAGGTCATCCCTATAGACAAAACAGACGCCATCTGATAATGCCCCGATGGACAATACAGACGGCATCTTTCAATAAGGTCTTTATAGACAATACAGACGGCATCTGCCAATAAGGTCCCTATAGACAATACAGACGGCATCTGTTAATAAATTCCCTATAAACAGTACAGACAGCATCTGTCAATAATGCCCCTATAGATAATACAGACAGCATCTGTCAATAATGACCCTACATACAATACAGACGTCATCTGTCAATAAGGTCCCTATAGACAATACAGACGGCATCTGACATGAAGGTCCCTACAGACAATACAGACGGCATTTGCCAATAAGGTCCCTATAGACAATACAGACGGTATCTGTCAATAAGGTCCCTATAAACAGTACAGACGGTACATAATCCTATAGCCAATACTGCCGCCATCAGCCAATAAAGTCCCAAAAGACAATACAGACGGCATCTGTCAATAAGGTCCCTATCGACAATACAGGTGTCATTTGTCAATAAGATCCCTATAGACAATACAGACGGCATCTGTCAAGAAGGTCCCTATGGACAACAGAGACGGCATCTGTCAATAATGCCCCTTTGGACAATACAGACAGCATCTTTCAATAAGGTATTTATAGACAATACAGACGGCATTCGTCAATAAAGTTTCTATAGACAATACAGACGACATCTGTCAATAAAGTCCCTACAGACAATACAGTCGGCATCTGTCAATAAGGTCCCTATAAACAGTACATACGGCATCTGTCAATTATGCGCCTTTAGACAATACTGACGCATTCTGTCAATAAGGTCCCTATAGACAATACAGACGCCATCTGATAATACCCCGATGGACAATACAGACGGCATCTTTCAATAAGGTCTTTATACAATACAGACGGCATCTGCCAATAAGGTCCCTATAGACAATACAGACGGGATCTGTTAATAAATTCCCTATAAACAGTACAGACTGCATCTGTCAATAATGCCCCTATAGATAATACAGACAGCATCTGTCAATAATGACCCTACATACAATACAGACGGCATCTGTCAATAAGTTCCCTACAGACAATGCAGATGGCATCTGTCAATAAGCTCCTTATAGACAATACAGACGGCATCTGTCAATAATGTGATCCCTATAGACAATACAGACGCCATCTGATAATGCCCCGATGGACCATACAGACGGCATATTTCCATAAGGTCTTTATAGACAATACAGACGGCATCTGCCAATAAGGTCCCTATAGACAATACAGACGGCATCTGTTAATAAATTCCCTAAAAACAGTACAGACTGCATCTGTCAATAATGCCCCTATAGATAATACAGACAGCATCTGTCAATAATGACCCTACATACAATACAGACGGCATCTGTCAATAATGCCCCTTTGGACAATACAGACAGCATCTTTCAATAAGGTCTTTATAGACAATACAGACGGCATCCGTCAATAAAGTTCCTATAGACAATACAGACGACATCTGTCAATAAGGTCCCTACAGACAATACAGTCGGCATCTGTCAATAAGGTCCCTATAAACAGTACATACGGCATCTGTCAATAATGCGCCTTTAGACAATACTGACGCATTCTGTCAATAAGGTCCCTATAGACAATACTTACGCCATCTATTACAAGGTTCCTATAGACAATACACACGGCATTTGTCAATAAGGTCCCTATAGACAATACAGAAGGCATCAGTCAATAAGGTCTCTACAGACAATACAGTCAATATTTGTCAATAAGGTCCCTATAAACAGTACAGACGGCATCTGTCGATAATGCACCTAAAGACAATACTGACGCATTCTGTCAATAATGTCCCTATAGACAATATAGACGCAATCTGTCAATAAGGTACCTATAGACAATACAGACAGCATCTGTCAATAATGCCTCTACAGACAATTTAGACGGCATGTGTCAATAAGGCCCTTATAAACAATACACTAGACGACATCTGTCAATAACGTCCCTATAGAAAATACAGACGGCATCTGTCAATAAGGTCCCTATAGACAATGCTTACTCCATCTATCAATAAGGTCCCTATAAACAGTACAGACGGCATCTGTCAATAATGCCGCTACAGATAATACATACGGCATCTTTCAATAAACTCCCTATAGACAATACAGACGGCATCTGTCAATAAGGTCATAATAGACAATATAGGCGGCATCTGTCAATAAGGCCACTATGGACAACACAGACGACATCTGTCAATAATGTCCTATGGACAATACAGACGGCTTCTGTTAAGAACGTCCCTATAGATAATACATACGGCATCTGTTAATAAGGTCCTTATTGACAGATGCCGCGTGTATTGTCTATAGGAACCTTATTGATAGATGGCGTAAGTATTGTCTATAGGGACCTTATTGACAGAATGCGTCAGTATTGTCTAAAGGTGCATTATTGACAGATGCCGTCTGCACTGTTTATAGGGACCTTATTGACAGACGCCGAATGTATTGTCTGTAGGAACCTTATTGACAGATGTCGTCTGTATTGTCTATAAAGACCTTATAGAAAGATACCGTCTGTATTGTCCATAGGGGCATTATTGACAGATGCCGTCTCTGTTGTCCATAGGGATCTTATTGACAGATGCTGTCTGTATTGTCTATAGGGGTTTTATTAACAGATGACGTCTGTATTGTCTACTGCGACCTTATTGGCAGATGCCGTCTGTACTGTTTATAGGGACCTTATTGACAGATGCCGTCTGTATTGGCTATAGAGACCTTATTGGCACATGCCGTCTGTATTATCTTTAGGGACCTTAATGTGAGATGTCGTCTGTATTGTCTATAGGGACCTTATTGACAGATGCCTTCTGTACTGTCTATAGGGACCTTATTGACCCATGTCGCCTGTACTATGTATAGGGACCTTATTGACAGATGCCGTCTGTACTGTCTTAATGGACCTTATTGACACATGATGTCTGTATTATGTATAGGGACCTTATTGCCAGAATGCGTCAGTATTGTCTAAAGGTGCATTATTGACAGATGCCGAATGTATTGTCTGTAGGGACATTAGAGACAGATGCCGTCTATATTGCCCATAGGTGCATTATTGACAGATGCCGTCTGTAATGTTTATAGGGACGTTATTGACAGATGCCAACTGTAATGACTGTAGGAACCTTATTAACAGATGCCGTCTGTATTGTCTATAAGGACCTTATTGACAGATGCCTTCTGTATTGTCTATAAATACCTTATTTATAGATGCCGTCTGTATTGTCTGTAGGGACCTTATTGACAAGTCCGTCTCTATTGTATGAAGGGGCATTTTTGACAGATGCTGTCTGTATTGTCTGTAGGGGCATTATTGACAGATGCTGTCGGTATTGTCTATTGGGACCTTATTGGCAGATGGCGCCTGTACTGTCTATAGGGACCTTATTGACAGATGCCGTCTGTATTGTCTATAGGGACCTTATTGGCACATGCCGTCTGTATTGTCTGTAGGGACCTTAATGTCAGATGCCGTTTGTATCGTCTGTAGGGGCATTAGTCACAGATGGCGTCTGTATTGTCTATATGTGCAGTATTGGCAGATGCAGTCTGTACTGTTTATAGGGACCTTATTAACAGATGCCGTCTGTATTGTCTATAGGGACCTTATTGGAAGATGCCGTATGTATTGTCTATAAAGAACTTAATGAAAGATGTCGTCTGTATTGTCCATTGGGGCATTATCAAATGGCGTCTGTATTGTCTATAGGGATGACCTTACTGACAGATGCCATCTGTATTGTCTATAGGGGCCTTGTTGACAGATGCCCCTTTATTGTCTATTAGGGACCTTATTGGTAGATGCCGTCTGTATTGTCTATAGGGAGCTTATTGACAGATGCCGTCTGTATTATCTGTAGGGGCATTATTGACATATGCTCTCTTTATTGTCCGCAGGGACCTTATTGACACATGGCGTCAGTATTGTCTATAGGGACCTTATTGACAGATGGCGTCAATATTGTCTATAGGGCCATTATTGACAAAGGCCGTCTGTACTGTTTATAGGGACCTTATTGATAGATGCCGTCTGTTTTGTCCATAGTGGCGTTATTGACAGATGCCATATGTATTGTTTATAGGGACCTTATTGAAATAAGTCGTTTATATTTCAAATAGGGACCATTTTAATAGGTAGCATCAGTTTTTTTTCTATTTGGACCTGATTGAAAGATTGTGTCATTATTTTCTGTAGATGATGCCAGTATTGTTGATTGGGACCTTATTGGCTGATAGAGTCATTATTTTCTTAAGGGACCTTATTGACGGATAGTGTTTATTGTCAATAGGAAAGACCGTATTGACAGATGTCAATACGGAACTTATTGACAGATGTCAATAGGGACCTTAATGAAACATAGAGTGACTATTTTCTTAATGGACCTTATTAGCAGATGGTTTTTGTTTTGCCAATAGGGACCTAATTGATAGATGCAAATAGGGTCCTTATTGACAGATATAGTCAGCATTTCCTAAGAAATGGTGTTTAATTTGTCAATAGGGACCTTATTGAGAGATGTCAATAGGGACCTTTTTGGCAGATAGAGTCATTATTGTCTTAAGGGACCTTATTGACACATGGTGTTTGTTTTGTCAACATGGACCGTATTGACAGATTGACTGATGGTGTCAGTATGGCCTGTAGGTTCGTTATTGACAGACATAGTCTGTGTTGTCTATAGAGAGCATATTGACGCATGGCGTTACTATTGTTGAAAGGGATCTTATTGATAGATGGCGTCATTATTGTACATAGGTACATTGTTGACAAATGAAGTTTGTATTGGATACAGGTACCTTAGTGACAGATGATGTTGGTATTGTCTAAAGAAAGCTTATTGACAGATAGAGTTCATATTGCATACAGGGTCCCAATTGATGGATTGTGCCAATAGTGACTATAAGGACCGTATTGACAGATAACGTACACACTGTCTATAGGGATCTTTTCGACAGATAGTGTCAGTATTTCCAATAGGAGTACGTTATCGACAGATGACGTCAGTATGGTCTATACGGGCCATATTTACAGGTGGCGTCATTACTGTTGATAGGGTTTCTTATCGACAGATGGCGTCAATATTGTTGATAGAGACCTTATTGACAGATCGCGTCAGTATTGTATTTATGGACATTATTGACTGTTTTGCCATCATTGTTGACCGGGACCTTATTGACAGATAGTCTCAGTATTTTCTATCAGGAACTTATTAAGAGAGTGTGCTTGTTATGTCAATAATACCGTTATTGATACATGGAGTTAGTGTGGTCTATACAGATCGAGTCTGTATTGTGCATAGGGACCTTATTGACAGATGTCGTTTATATAGCAAATAGGGACCATAGTGACATGTGGCATCAGTTTTTTATTGGGACCCTATTGAGAGATGGTGTCAGTATTGTTGATTGGGACCTTATTGGCAGATAGAGTCAGTATTGTCTTAAGGGACCTTATTGACAGATGGTGTTTGTTTTGTCAATAGGGACATTATTGACAGACGGCGTCAGTATGATCTGAATGGACGTTACTGTTGACAGACGTAGTCTGTGTTGTCTTTATGGACCTTATTGACACATGGCGTAAGTATTGTTGAAACAGACCGTATTGGTAGATGGCGTCATAATTGTCCATAGGGACCTTGTTGATAAATGAAGCGTTTATTGGGTACAGGTACATTGGTGACAGATGGTGTGGGTATTGTCCATAGAGACCTTATTGACAGATGGAGTTCATATTGTCTATAGGGACCTAATTGACAGACGGCGTCAGTATTGTTGAAAGGTACCTTATTGACAGATGACGTCAGTATTGTGTATATGGACCTTATTGACAGATGGCGCCTGAATTGTTGCTTGGGACTTAATTGATAGATAATGTTTTGTCACTAAGGACCTCACCAAGGACCCCATTGACAGATGTCGTTTATACTGTCCTCAGGGGCAATATCGACTACTTTCCTCAGGTGCAATATCTACAGCCAGTTACCATTAGTACTGTCCTCAGGGGCAATGTGAACAGCTAGTGTCGGTATAGTCCTGAGAGCAAAATTATCGGCTTTGGTCACTTCCTTGATGAGCGAAAGTGATATATTTAATTTTAAACGGTTATTCACCAGTGTGTACGAATATTCTGCCTCTATTCCCTAATCTGACAATAGTGGGCAGAGGCAGAGTATATTCCCCCACCCTCCCACAACACACCCGAATACTTTGCTTACGTTATGTGTGAATCACCTATACATGTGACCATGCTTGGAATAATAGAAATAGGTATAGAAATCGAATAGGAATTGCAGCTTTCACAGAATACAGTAATCCTCAAAACACGCAAACAGACAAGCAAGAAGGCAAAAGTAATAATAAATGCAAACTACTTCACAAACACAAAAGGGTTAACAATAATAAGAAGTAAGAATATAACAATAATGTTCACCAAGTCACACTTTACTTAAGAAATCAAATGCTTGCATAAAAACCTACTGGTAACTTATAAAGCCGGAAGAAAGGTATGCTATTAAGCAATAGGCTATTTTATATGATCAGCTTTAATATAATAATGATCAGCTTTAATATAATAATTATATTGTTTTAAATCATGTGACAATACTGTCCTCAGGGCAAAAAATTATACAGTCAGTACTAAACTCTGCAATAATATCACCTGCTAGATTCCATCGCTTCAGTACTGTGCTCTAGGACAATATAAACAGATAGCGTCAGTAAAGTTCTTAAGACAAACTAAATTACTTCGGTCACTTCCATGATACGCGAACGTGACGATATATTCATAACCTGTGATATTTAATCTTAAACGGTTTCTCACCAGTGTGTATGCAGCACATGAAATCCGAGAGTGATGGGCAGAGTATTCCCCCCACCCCCACCCGCCCCACCCTCACCCGCCCCACCCCCACCCGCATTCACCCACCCTTCCCAAATAGTTTGCTTACTTTATGTGTTGATCACCTGTACATGTGAACATGCTTGGATAATATCACTAAGAATATAACAAGAGTATTCCGCAAGTCACAATATTTAAGTAAGAAATTAAATGCTTGTATACAAACATTAACCTGCTGGTAGTTGATAACGCCAGAAGAAAGTAGGGCAATTAAGCGACAGTTTGTTTTTAATGAACTACTTTAATATAATAATTTTATTCTTTTAATTCATGTGTCAGTATTGTCCTCAGTGAAAAACAATCCTAATACGGTTAATACTAAACTCTGCGAAAATATCACCTACTATCTACCATTGCTTCAGTACTGTACTTAAAGACATTATCAACAGCGAGCGTCCGTAAACTCCTGAACGGTTAATTAAATTCATTAGGTCACTTCCTTGATACGCGAAAGGGACAATATATTCATAACTTGTGATATTTAATATTAAACGGTTTCTCACCAGTGTGTATGTGTATGCATAGTTGTCTTTTCGTTTACCCTACCTTTATGTTGTTTTTTCTAAATGAGAGCTTTAATTGACCGTTAATTATTAGGGAAAGATACTGTGAAACGTAGTACGAATTAGCTTCACACACGTCAAAAAGGGCATACACATACATATCCACGATTAATGGGTAATGGGTAGTACAATTAGAAAACAAGTTCTTATCAAGAATTTTTTAATACATAAAACCATGGACATATATACTCATATCCTTTCTTATCAGAAAATGGTATTTCTCCTGTATACACATATACATCGGGTGGTATAGGAGTCAGTTAGGCACAAATAACTTATACTTTACTAAAATGAGTAACTAGTGCTATGCGGAAACTTAAAGGACAATATATACATCTTTCTCATTACCTAGACATTATCACTAAATATTTTTAACCGAAAAATAACTGAATATCTTATTTTGTGTCGCTTATATGGCTTCTACTCTGTATGTATACTCACATTTGACTACTGTTTTAAAAAGAAATTAACGGATGACAGAGACATCCTATTTCTTTTGTAAACTGATATGCATCGTCTGGTACAGGAGGGAATTATGCACTAATACCTTCTACTGAACTAAATTCGGTATTATACAGAAATTTATTTTTAAACAGTAGGTGAATATGATTATTAATATAATGTGTCAAATTCAATACGCAATATGTGACGTACGTGTACGCATTATGTGATAATACCATCACACAATGCATTGTCATGGTCGACGCATGTATGCGACTGCTGCGTTATTTAACTTAAAAGAGTATGAGAGTAGACCGTTGGAAACGACAGAACAAGATACATATGCAATATTGCAGTCTCGTTCTGACTGTTCATGAACGGTAGTGAAACATGCTAGCTACCGCTCACTCACTCTAGTGCCGGGTATAGCAGAACTCAATATTCATAAAATAATAGTATATACGTTTAACCGTCCCAGTATCTAATAAAATTGTATGCCCCGAAGAGCAAAATAAACAAAATGGAATTTAGTTGCTCCAGCGGTTATGAAGCCTGCGTATCAAAAGTAACAGCCGAAAGACTCAGTTAAAAAGCGGACAACATATCCTATGAGTGGTTAAACAATACCCATAGCCTTTTATCGGCGGAGTAGTGGAACCACCGAATCGAAAATTAAGTATAGAAAACAAAAGCAATTGAAAATGTACCACCGATATCTAAATATAAATATCGGGCTCCAATCTCCAAAGATCGAATAAATAACATTGCGTCAGACCCGTAACTACGCTGATACATAGAAGCACTCACGCACGCACTTAAGCACGAACGCACTTACGCACGCACTCACGCACGCACGCACTTACGCACGCACTCATGCACGCACGCACGCACGCACGCACGCACTCACGCACGCACGCACACACACACACACACACACACACATACACACACACATACATACTTTCACACATACATACTTTCATATATACATACATAAAGATAAATAAAACTAAACAAATAATTAAATACGACATTCATGTTTAATCACAATGTTATTGATTCTTGAACCAGAGACTACTTTTTCTGTAATCGGGAAAGTAATGAGACATGGCTTTTAATTGACAATTAATTAATTATATATCTATAAGTGAAAGGCAACATATACCTGTAATAGGACATATATAATACCACCAAGCATCAGACATACCAATGATATCAAAATAAGGAAATCATGTACATACTTGAAGACATTCTTAACCGATAGTGAAAACTAGTTCATTTAATGATATTAGTATATGCAAACATATATTGAAAATCAAAGGTAATATACCTCCCATGATCAGTGTTATACAAAGTGATCTGTGGAACCGTATTTGAGCCAGTCAGAATTCGCACACGAATAGCAGGATTTTATAACGGATATTTTTGACAATAAAAAACGTTTAAAAACATGTTTTACTGAAATAATACAATAACCTGTTTACAATTACCTATTAAATGTTTTAATTTTACAATATACACTTTTTAAAGCCAAAATTAAGGTTTTATTTCATACCCCAGCCAACCCCGCTTTCACTTCTTGAAGACAGGGTTGAATGGGTATGAAAGTTAATACTCGGACCGCGTAATAAAATTCGGTCGAATTAAGGGCACGTGTCTCTAATTCGGTTGGAAAAAACATGTTAGGGACACAGATGGTCCAAGTCCGGTGCATGTACTCACCAACCGTATTACGTACACAAGTGAATAATTGTATTTGTACTTTATAAATACACGGGTTACTTAAGTATCGCCAGAATGGTGGTATTCTATTTTTATCACTAGGTAGCTACATAACTATTTAGATATTTTTAACGTTTTATCTAGATAACTGCAAACTATCTAGATGTCTATCAGGGGCCATATCAACAGCTATGGTTAGTACTGTCCTCAGGGGCAATATCAACAGCTAGCGTAAGAACTGACCTCATGGAAAATATCAACAGCCAGCGTTTAAACATCCATAGGGTCATTATCAACATCTAGCGATAGTACTATCCTAAGGGGCAATATCAACAGCTGGCTTTAGTACTGTCCTTTGGGGCCATATCAGCTGCTAGTTTTAGTACTGTCCTATGGGGCAATATCAACAGTTAGCGATAGTACTGTCCTCAGGGGCCATATCAACAGCCGGCGATAACACTGTCCTTAGGGGCCATATCAACAGCCGACGTTAGTACTGTCCTGTGGGGCCAGTTTTAGTACTGTCCTAAGGGGCAATATCAGCAGCTAGCGATTGTACTGTCCTATCGGTCAATATCAACAGCTGGCGTTAGTACTGTCCTTAGGGGCAATATCAGCAGTTGGCATTAGTACTGCCCTCAGAAGCCTTATAAACAGCTAGGTTTAGTAATGTCCTCTGGGGCCATATCAACAGCTAGTTTTAGTACCGTCCCTAGGGGCAGTATCAACAGCTAGCGATAGTAATGTCCTAAGCGCCAATATCAACAGCTGGCGTCAGTACTGTCCTCAGGGGATATATCAACAGCTAGGTTTATTACTGTCCTCAGAGGCAATATCAACAGCTAAGTTAGTTCTATCTTAAGGGGCAATATCAACAGCTGACGTTAGTACTGTCCTCTGGGGCTATATCAACTGCTAGTTTTATTACTGTCCTAAGGGACAATATCAGCAGCAAGCGATAGTACTGTCCTATTGGTCAATATCAACAGCTGGTGTTAGTACTGTCCTTTGGGGCAATATCAGCAACTGGCGTTAGTACTGTCCTCAGAGGCTATATAAACAGCTAGGTTTAGTACTGTCCTCTGGGGCCATATCAACAGCTAGTTTTAGTACCGTCCCTAGCTAGCGATAGTACTGTCCTCGAGCTATATCAACAGTTCGGTGTATTACTGTCCTTAGGGGCAATATCAACAGCTAGGGTTAGTTCTATCTTAAGGGGCAATATCAACAGCTGACGTTAGAACTGTCATCTGGGGCCATATCAACAGCTAGTTTTAGTCCTGTCCATAGGGGCAATATCAGCAGCTAGCGATAGTAAAGTCCTCAGGATCCATATTAACAGCTAGCGTTATTACTGTTCTTAGGGGCAATATCAACAGCTACGTTTAGTACTCTCCTCAAGGGCGATATCAACAGCTTAATAATGTCCTAAGGGGAAATATCATCACCTAGAATTAGTAACATCCGCAGGGGCCATATCAACAGCTAGCGTTAATACTGTTCTAAGGGGCAATATCAACGGCTAGTTTTAGGACTATCCTAAGGGGAAATATCAACAGCTGGCGTTTATACTGTCCTTAGGGGCAATATCAATAGCTAGCGTTAATATTATCTTAAGGGGCAGTATCAACAGCTGGCATTATTACGCTCAGTGTCAATATCTACAGCTTAGTAATGTCCTTACGGGGCAATATAAACAGCTATAATTAGTACTGTCCTCGGCCATATCAACAGCTAGGGTAATTACTGTTCTAAGGGCCATATCATCATCTAGCGTTAATATTGTTCTAAGGGGCATTATCAACAGCTAATGTTATACTTACTTTTAGTACTATCCTACAGGGCAATACCAGCTGGCGTTAGTACTGTCCTCTGGGCCATATCAACATCTAGTCTTAGTACCGTCCCTAGGGGCAGTATCAACAGCTAGCGATTGTACTGTCCTAAGGGCCAATATCAACAGAGTGTGTTAGTACTGTCCTCAGGGGCTATATCAACAGCTAGGTTTATTACTGTCCTCAGGGACAATATCAACAGCTAGGGTCAGTTCTATCTTAAGGGGCAATATCAACAGCTGACGTTATAAGTGTCCTCTGGGGTCATATCAACAGCTAGTTTTAATACTGTCCCTAGGGGCAATATCAGCAGCTAGCGATAGTAAAGTCCTCAGGGGAAATATCAACAGCTGGCGTAAGAAGTTTCCTCAGGGCCAATATCAACATCTGGCGTTAGTACTGTCCTCAGGGGCAATTTCAACAGCCAGTGATAGCACTGTCCCCAGGGGCCATAACAATAGCCAAAGTTAGTAATGTCCCTAGGGGCCATATCAACAGCTAGAGTTAGTACTGTCCTAACGGGCAATATCAACAGCTGGCGTCGGCAGTGTCCTCGGAGCCCATATCACCAGCCAGCGATAGCAACGTCCTTAGAGGCAATATCAACTGCTGGCGTAGGCAGTGTCCTCAGGGCCTATATCAACAGCTAGCGTTAGTACTGTCCTAAGGGGCATGATCAACAGCTAACGCTAGTACTGTCTTTATGGCAATATCAACAGCTAGCGTTAGTACTGCCCTCGGAGGAAATATCAACAGCTGGCGTAAGTAGTGTCCTCAGAGCCAATATCAACAGCTTGCGTTAGTACTGTCCTCAGAGGCAATATCAGCAGCGGGCGTAAGTCGTGTCCTCATGGCCAATATCAACAGCTAGCGTTAGTATTGTCCTAAGGGGCAATATCAACAGCTAACGATAGTACTGTCCTTAGGGGCAATATCAACAGATAGCGTTAGTACTATCCTTGGGTTAAATTTCAACAGCTGGCGTAATTACTGTCCTCAGGTGCAATATAAACAGCTAACGTTCGTACTGTTCTCATGGACAATATCAACAGCCAGCGTTAGTACTGTCCTCTGGGGAAATATCAACAGCCAGCGATAGCACTGTCCTCAGGGGCCATATCAACAGCCAGCGATAGCAATGTCCTTAGGGGCAATATCAACAGCTGGCGTAAGTAGTGTCCTCAGGGCCAATATCAACAGCCAGTGATAGCACTGTGCCCAGGGACCATAACAACAGCCAAGGTTAGTACTGTTCATAGGGGCCATATCAACAGCTAGAGTTAGTACTGTCTTAACGGGCCATATCCACAGCTGGCGTAGGCAGTGTCCTCAGGGCCCATATCAACAGCCAGCGATATCAATGTCCTTAGGGGCAATATCAACAGCTGGCGTAAGTAGTGTCCTCAGGGCCAATATCGACAGCTGGCGTTAGTATTGTCATCAGGGGCAATATCAACAGCCAGTGATAGCACTGTCCCCAGGGGCCATGACATCAGCCAAAGTTAGTACTGTCCCTAAGGGTCATATCAACAACTAGAGTTAGTATTGTCCTAACTTGAAATATCAACAGCCAGCGATAGCACTGTCCTCAGGGGCCATATCAACAGCCAGCGAAAGCAATGCCCTTAGGAGGGGCAATATCAACAGATGGCGTAAGTAGTGTCCTCAGGGCCAATATCAACAGCTGGCGTTAGTAATGTCCTCAGGGGCAATATCAACAGCCAGTGATAGCACTGTCCCCAGGGGCCATAACAACAGCCAAAGTTAGTACTGTCCCTAGGGTACATATCAACAGCTAACGTTAGTACTGTCCTAACGGGAAATATCAACAGCCAGCGATAGCACTGTCCTCAGGGGCCATATCAACATCCAGCGATAGTAATGTCCTTAGGGGCAATATCAACAGCTGGCGTAAGTAGTGTCCTCAGGGCCAATATCAACAGCTGGCGTTAGTATTGTCCTCAGGGGCAATATCAACAGCCAGTAATAGCACTGTCCCCAAGGGCCATAACAACAGCCAAAGTTAGTACTGTGCCTAGGTGACATATCAACAACTAGAGTTATTACTGTCCTAACGGGAAATATCAACAGCCAGCGATAGCAATGTCCTTAGGGGCAATATCAACAGCTGACGTTAGTATTGTCTTCAGAGGCAATATCAACAGCCAGTGATAGCACTGTCCCCAGGGGGCCATAACAACAGCCAAATAGTAATGTCCCTAGGTGACATATCAACAACTAGAATTAGTACTGTCTTAACGGGAAATATCAACAGCCAGCGACAGCTGGCGTAAGTAGTGTCCTCAGGGCCAATATCAACAGCTGGCGTTAGTAGTGCCCTAAGAGCCATTATGAACAGCTGGCGTTAGTACTGTTCTAATGGGCAATATCAATAGCTTGCGAAA
This sequence comes from Cyrtodaria siliqua, assembly GCA_037043455.1. NCBI lineage: Eukaryota > Metazoa > Mollusca > Bivalvia > Adapedonta > Hiatellidae > Cyrtodaria > Cyrtodaria siliqua. The sequence goes on from JAWPHD010019304.1 coordinate 33,162, forward strand.
GTAGTGTCCTCAGGGTCAATATCAACAGCTACCTTTAGTACTTTCCTAAGGGGCAATATCAACCCGCTACCGCTAGTACTGTCCTCAGGGACAATATCAACAGCTAGCGTTAGTACTATCCTCTGGGGCAATGTCAACAGCTAGCGTTAGTACTGACCTCATGGACAATTTCAACAGCCAGCTTTAGTACCGTCCTCAGTGGCAAAATTAACAGCCAGCGTTAGTATTGCCCTCAGGGGCAATATCAACAGTGGGCGTTAGTACTGCCCTCAAGGGCCTTATCAACAGCCAACGTTATTACAGTCGTCAGGGGCCATATCAACAGCAAGATGTAGTACACTCCTAATGGGCAATATCAACAGCTGGCGTAAGTAGTTTCCTCAGGGCCAATATCAACAGCTAGCGCTAGTACTGTCCTAAGGGGCAATATTAACAGCAACCGTTAGTACTGTCCTCAGGGCCAATATCAACAGCTAACGTTAGTACTGGCCTAATGGGCAATATTAACAGCTAGCGTTAGTACTGTCCTCATGGACAATTTCAACAGTCATCGTTAGTACTGTCCTCAGTGGCAACATTAACAGCCAGCATTAGTACTGTCCTCATGGGCAATATCAACAGCTATCATTAGTACTGACCTACTAGAAAATATTAACAAGTAGCGTTAGTACTGGCCTCAGGGACACTATCAACAATTGGTGTCTGTGACATCAACAGATATAGTATCAACAACTGGCGTCTGTAACATCCACATGGTTACTATCAACAGCTGACGTATGTGACATCCATAGGGGCTCTGTTAACAGCTGTCGTCTATAGCTTCCACAGGAACTCTACTAATAATTGACGTCTGTGACAAACACAGGGACACTAACACCCACTGACGTGTATGACACTACATGTATCATCAGGGTACTTATTAACATATGAAGCCATAAGAGTTACAGATGAAATAATGACCATAGTGACAATATAAAAGCTTCAGCTCAACATTTTGCGTTAGTACTGTACTCGGAGACAATATCATAAGCTAGAGCTGAGTTCCCATGGACAAAGGATCTACAGTAGCCTCTACAACTGGTACTTCAATCCCTGAGCTAGAGTCGATATTATTGCGGAGAAAATAATAAGCAATCTAACGCCAGAGCTGAAAATCAACAGGCAGTGCCATTAATGTCGTCACAGACAATATCAACTGGTAACAGTACTTTTTTTTCAGTACCTTTCACACATCTAGCCTTATAACTGCCCTATATAAACAGTACTGTCGTCAGATATATTACGTCTTCATATATGTTTCATAACAAGAGCTGTTCGGTTGGTGGGCGTGGCAGGTATAGAAACTCGGGCCCCCGGCGATAAAACATTATTTTTAAAATCTCAGATAAATTAAGAGTACAATTTGGGGGCAGGTAGTGATTTTTATTATTATTATATTTTTTATCAGTATTAAAGGGACACACGGCAATCTTGAATTTTTAAAAACGTGCCGTTAGTTTTTCTCTGAACTTGCATTTGTTCAAACATTAACATTAATTGTTAGAACAGTTCAAAGCAAATTACTTTTACAAATTACCAACTTTTTTATAATATTGCACCAATAACATATTTAAAACAATGGTAAAATAATGAAGAAAATTGAAATCTCAATTCTTTATTTAATTATATGCAATATACATGAAGTCAAAATGACGCAGAGTTAATCGAGGAGCAAATTGTAATATTTGCGTAACTTATCGAGTATGTTGGTGGAGGAAAGTGAAACCTTAGAACCAACCACACACACACACACACACACACACACACACACACACACACATTTCTATTATTTGCATAAAACTCAAGACTGCCATGTGTCCCTTTAATCCGAAATTGATCTCAATTTATCTTTGGTCTGTTGATGCATTGTTCGAATATACGTTGTGTACAGTGTATTAAATTTGATTACGGTTATTCCGGTTGACAACGGTGTATTTGATGATCAGTGATGCGTGCGCACGATAAAATCGTGCTGGATCATTCGAGGCTCAGACAGGCAACTGTTAACAACAGCACATTTTTTTAAATTTTAGTTTTAATGGAAAGTTCACCCATCATTATTGTACTGAAGGTAGTATATTCATCTATGTACGATGTTTAACATGTATTCTACTATCAGTTTTTGAAATTTTTCTGTTGTCATGGAGATGCATAGAGAGGTGAATCGACGATTATACCGGTGTGATAGGAGCAGTGGTTCTATACATTACACATACGTGAAATTATTTCTCCTAAACTGTGTCATAAAGACTCATAGCCATTCTACACATATTACAACTTTTATGGCAAAACTAACTGATAAACTTATAAAAAAAAAAAAGCACAGATGGGGGTGGGGGTGGGGGTTGGGGGCGTAACATAGTTATTTGTGTAAGAATTGACCAAAACAAAACACAAAGAAACAAGTAAAAAAATAATCGGGTTTCGAGTGGGGGTGGAGTGGTGGTGGGGGAGGGGGAGGTGGGCGGAGAGTTGGGGCGGCACAAAATAGCTATATGTGTATAGCTATTTTGTTATATAGTTATAAGTGTAATAATTGACCAAAACCACACACAAATATGCCAAAACACCCACAAGAAAACAATTGTCGGATTTCGAGTGGTGGTGAGGTGGAAATGTGGTATGGGGGGGGGGGGGGGGGGGGTGCAACATAGCTATATGTGGAGAAATTGATCAAAACAACACATAATAATAATAATAATAATAATAATAATAATAATTTAATAAAATCGGTGGCGGTTTATGTGTAAGAATAAGTTAACCAAAACAACACAAGACAAATGGGAAAAAACAAAATGAGGTTTCGGGTTTTTGAGGGCAGGTAGGGAGAGAAGGGAGACCCAATATGGGTGAAGTATAAAACATATGAATAATGATATAAGAAATCCCAAACCAAAATTTGGGTGACATAAGAAATATATTTTAATCGATACAAATATATACAACAGCTTACACGCAAACCTTGATCTGCCTTTATTGAAAAATATGTGGGCCATCACACTTTGGTTTCCATTGGAGCCCAGAAATTGTAGAAGACAACTTTACTTACGAAACCCTTTACAACA
>JAWPHD010019305.1:0-36259 GCA_037043455.1 Cyrtodaria siliqua
CTCCTACAAACATTGGCCATGTACTCCATAGTTCACCCTCTATTGTCCATTGGTCAATTTCCTATAAACATTGGCCATGTACTCCATAGTCCACCCTCTATTGTCCATTGGTCAAGCTCCTACAAACATTGGCCATGTGCTCCATCGTCCACCCTCTATTGTCCATTGGTCAAGCTCCTATAAACATTGGCCATGTACTCCATAGTCCACCCTCTATTGTCCATTGGTCAAGCTCCTACTAACATTGGCCATGTGCTCCATCGTCCACCCTCTATTGTCCATTGGTCAAGCTCCTATAAACATTGGCCATGTACTCCATAGTCCACCCTCTATTGTCCATTGGTCAAGCTCCTACAAACATTGGCCGTGTACTCCATAGTCCACCCACCCTCTATTGTCCATTGGTCAATTTCCTATAAACATTGGCAATGTGCTCCATCGTCCACCCTCTATTGTCCATTGGTCAATTTCCTATAAACATTGGACATGTACTCCGTAGTCCACCCTCTATTGTCCATTGGTCAAGCTCCTACAAACATTGGCCATGTACTCCATAGTCTACCCTCTATTGTCCATTGGTCAATTTCCTATAAACATTGGCCATGATTGTACTCCATAGTCTACCCTCTGTTGTCCATTGGTCAAGCTCCTACAAACATTGGCCATGTACTCCATAGTCTACCCTCTATTGTCCATTGGTCAATTTCCTATAAACAGTGGCCATGTACTCCATAGTCTACCCTCTATTGTCCATTGGTCAAGCTCCTACACACATTGGCCATGTACTCCATAGTCCACCCTCTATTGTCCATTGGTCAAGCTCCTACAAACACAGGTGTTAGTACCTATTGTACATTGGTCATGCTCCTACAAACATTGGCCATGTACTCCATAGTCCACCCTCTGTTGTCCATTGGTCAAGCTCCTACAAACAATGGCCATGTACTCCATAGTCAACCCTCTATTGTCCATTGGTCAAGCTCCTACACACATTGGCCATGTACTCCATAGTCCGTCCTCTATTGTCCATTGGTCAAGCTCCTACAAACACAGGTGTTAGTACCTATTGTACATTGGTCATGCTCCTACAAACATTGGCCATGTACTCCATAGTCCACCCTCTGTTGTCCATTGGTCAATTTCCTATAAACATTGGCCATGTACTCCATAGTCCACCCTCTATTGTCCATTGGTCAAGCTCCTACACACATTGGCCATGTGCTCGATCGTCCACCCTCTATTGTTCATTGGTCAAGCTCCTACAAACATTGGCCATGTACTCCATAGTCCACTCTCTATTGTCCATTGGTCAATTTCCTACAAACATTGGCCATGTACTCCATAGTCAACCCTCTATTGTCCATTGGTCAAGCTCCTACAAACATTGGCCATGTACTCCATAGTCCACCCTCTATTGTCCATTGGTCAATTTCCTATAAACATTGGCCATGTGCTCCATCATCCACCCTCTATTGTCCATTGGTCAAGCTCCTATAAACATTGGCCATGTACTCCATAGTCCACCCTCTATTGTCCATTGGTCAATTTCCTATAAACATTGGCCATGTACTCCATAGTCCACCCTCTATTGTCCATTGGTCAAGCTCCTACAAACATTGGCCATGTACTCCATAGTCCACCCTCTATTGTCCATTGGTCAATTTCCTATAAACATTGGCTATGTGCTACATCGTACACCCTCTATTGTCCATTGGCCAAGCTCCTACAAACATTGGCCATGTGCTCCATCGTCCACTATCTATTGTTCATTGGTCAATTTCCTATAAACATTGGCTATGTGGTCCATCGTCCACCCTCTATTGTCCATTGGTCAAGCTCCTATAAACATTGGCCATGTGCTCCATCGTCCACCCTCTATTGTCCATTGGTCAGTTTCCTATAAACAATGGCCATGTGCTCCATCGTCCACCCTCTATTGTCCATTGGTCAAGCTCCTATAAACATTGGCCATGTACACCATTGTCCACCCTCTATTGTCCATTGGTCTATTTCCTATAAACATTGGCCATGTACTCCATAGTCCACCCTCTATTGTCCATTGGTCAATTTCCTATAAACATTGGCCATGTACTCCATAGTCCACCCTCTATTGTCCATTGGTCAAGCTCCTACAAACATTGGCCATGTACTCCATAGTCCACCCTCTATTGTCCATTGGTCAATTTCCTATAAACATTGGCCATGTGCTACATCGTACACCCTCTATTGTCCATTTGCCAAGCTCCTACAAACATTGGCCATGTACTCCATAGTCCACCCTCTATTGTCCATTGGTCAAGCTCCTATAAACATTGGCCATGTACTCCGTAGTCCACCCTCTATTGTCCATTGGTCAAGCTCCTACAAACATTCGCCATGTACTCCATAGTCTACCCTCTATTGTCCATTGGTCAATTTCCTATAAACATTGGCCATGATTGTGCTCCATAGTCCACCCTCTGTTGTCCATTGGTCAAGCTCCTACAAACATTGGCCATGTACTCCATAGTCTACCCTCTATTGTCCATTGGTCAATTTCCTATAAACATTGGCCATGTACTCCATAGTCTACCCTCTATTGTCCATTGGTCAAGCTCCTACACACATTGGCCATGTACTCCATAGTCCACCCTCTATTGTCCATTGGTCAAGCTCCTACAAACACAGGTGTTAGTACCTATTGTACATTGGTCAAGCTCCTATAAACATTGGCCATGTACTCCATAGTCCACCCTCTATTGTACATTGGTCATGCTCCTACAAACATTGGCCATGTACTCCATAGTCCATCCTCTGTTGTCCATTGGTCAAGCTCCTACAAACATTGGCCATGTACTCCATAGTCAACCCTCTATTGTCCATTGGTCAAGCTCCTACACACATTGGCCATGTACTCCATAGTCCACCCTCTATTGTCCATTGGTCAAGCTCCTACAAACACAGGTGTTAGTACCTATTGTACATTGGTCAATTTCCTATAAACATTGGCCATGTACTCCATAGTCCACCCTCTATTGTACATTGGTCATGCTCCTACAAACATTGGCCATGTACTCCATAGTCCACCCTCTGTTGTCCATTGGTCAAGCTCCTACAAACATTGGCCATGTACTCCATAGTCAACCCTCTATTGTCCATTGGTCAAGCTCCTACAACACATTGGCCATGTACTCCATAGTCCACCCTCTATTGTCCATTGGTCAATTTGCTATAAACATTGGCCATGTACTCCATAGTCCACCCTCTATTGTCCATTGGTCAAGCTCCTACAAACATTGGCCATGTGCTCCATCGTCCACCCTCTATTGTTCATTGGTCAAGCTCCTACAAACATTGGCCATGTACTCCATAGTCCACTCTCTATTGTCCATTGGTCAATTTCCTACAAACATTGGCCATGTACTCCATAGTCAACCCTCTATTGTCCATTGGTCAAGCTCCTACAAACATTGGCCATGTACTCCATAGTCCACCCTCTATTGTCCATTGGTCAATTTCCTATAAACATTGGCCATGTGCTCCATCATCCACCCTCTATTGTCCATTGGTCAAGCTCCTATAAACATTGGCCATGTACTCCATAGTCCACCCTCTATTGTCCATTGGTCAATTTCCTATAAACATTGGCCATGTACTCCATAGTCCACCCTCTATTGTCCATTGGTCAAGCTCCTACAAACATTGGCCATGTACTCCATAGTCCACCCTCTATTGTCCATTGGTCAATTTCCTATAAACATTGGCTATGTGCTACATTGTACACCCTCTATTGTCCATTGGCCAAGCTCCTACAAACATTGGCCATGTGCTCCATCGTCCACCCTCTATTGTCCATTGGTCAAGCTCCTATAAACATTGGCCATGTGCTCCATCGTCCACCCTCTATTGTCCATTGGTCAGTTTCCTATAAACATTGGCCATGTGCTCCATCATCCACCCTCTATTGTCCATTGGTCAAGCTCCTATAAACATTGGCCATGTACACCATTGTCCACCCTCTATTGTCCATTGGTCTATTTCCTATAAACATTGGCCATGTACTCCATAGTCCACCCTCTATTGTCCATTGGTCAATTTCCTATAAACATTGGCCATGTACTCCTTAGTCCACCCTCTATTGTCCATTTGTCAAGCTCCTACAAACATTGGCCATGTACTCCATAGTCCACCCTCTATTGTCCATTGGTCAATTTCCTATAAACATTGGCCATGTGCTACATCGTACACCCTCTATTGTCCATTGGCCAAGCTCCTACAAACATTGGCCATGTGCTCCATCGTCCACCCTCTATTGTCCATTGGTCAATTTCCTATAAACATTAGCTATGTGGTCCATCGTCCACCCTCTATTGTCCATTGGTAAAGCTCCTATAAACATTGGCCATGTGCTCCATCGTCCACCCTCTATTGTCCATTGGTCAGTTTCCTATAAACATTGGCCATGTGCTCCATCGTCCACCCTCTATTGTCCATTGGTCAAGCTCCTATAAACATTGGCCATGTACACCATCGTCCACCCTCTATTGTCCATTGGTCTATTTCCTATAAACATTGGCCATGTACTCCATCGTCCACCCTCTATTGTCCATTGGTCAATTTCCTATAGACATTGGCCATGTGCTCCATCGTTCACCCTCTATTGTCCATTGGTCAAGCTCCTACAAACATTGGCCATGTGCTCCATAGTCCACCCTCTATTGTCCATTTGTCAATTTCCTATAGACATTGGCCATGTGCTCCATCATTCACCCTCTATTGTCCATTGGTCAAGCTCCTACAAACATTGGCCATGTGCTCCATAGTCCACCCTCTATTGTCCATTGGTCAATTTCCTATAAACATTGGCCATGTGCTCCATCGTCCACCCTCTATTGTCCATTGGTCAAGCTCCTATAAACATTGGCCATGTACTCCATAGTCCACCCTCTATTGTCCATTGGTCAAGCTCCTACAAACATTGGCCGTGTACTCCATAGTCCACCCACCCTCTATTGTCCATTGGTCAATTTCCTATAAACATTGGCAGTGTGCTCCATCGTCCACCCTCTATTGTCCATTGGTCAATTTCCTATAAACATTGGTCATGTACTCCGTAGTCCACCCTCTATTGTCCATTGGTCAAGCTCCTACAAACATTCGCCATGTACTCCATAGTCTACCCTCTATTGTCCATTGGTCAATTTCCTATAAACATTGGCCATGATTGTACTCCATAGTCCACCCTCTGTTGTCCATTGGTCAAGCTCCTACAAACATTGGCCATGTACTCCATAGTCTACCCTCTATTGTCCATTGGTCAATTTCCTATAAACATTGGCCATGTACTCCATAGTCTACCCTCTATTGTCCATTGGTCAAGCTCCTACACACATTGGCCATGTACTCCATAGTCCACCCTCTATTGTCCATTGGTCAAGCTCCTACAAACACAGGTGTTAGTACCTATTGTACATTGGTCAAGCTCCTATAAACATTGGCCATGTACTCCATAGTCCACCCTCTATTGTACATTGGTCATGCTCCTACAAACATTGGCCATGTACTCCATAGTCCATCCTCTGTTGTCCATTGGTCAAGCTCCTACAAACATTGGCCATGTACTCCATAGTCAACCCTCTATTGTCCATTGGTCAAGCTCCTACACACATTGGCCATGTACTCCATAGTCCACCCTCTATTGTCCATTGGTCAAGCTCCTACAAACACAGGTGTTAGTACCTATTGTACATTGGTCAATTTCCTATAAACATTGGCCATGTACTCCATAGTCCACCCTCTATTGTACATTGGTCATGCTCCTACAAACATTGGCCATGTACTCCATAGTCCACCCTCTGTTGTCCATTGGTCAAGCTCCTACAAACATTGGCCATGTACTCCATAGTCAACCCTCTATTGTCCATTGGTCAAGCTCCTACAACACATTGGCCATGTACTCCATAGTCCACCCTCTATTGTCCATTGGTCAATTTGCTATAAACATTGGCCATGTACTCCATAGTCCACCCTCTATTGTCCATTGGTCAAGCTCCTACAAACATTGGCCATGTGCTCCATCGTCCACCCTCTATTGTTCATTGGTCAAGCTCCTACAAACATTGGCCATGTACTCCATAGTCCACTCTCTATTGTCCATTGGTCAATTTCCTACAAACATTGGCCATGTACTCCATAGTCAACCCTCTATTGTCCATTGGTCAAGCTCCTACAAACATTGGCCATGTACTCCATAGTCCACCCTCTATTGTCCATTGGTCAATTTCCTATAAACATTGGCCATGTGCTCCATCATCCACCCTCTATTGTCCATTGGTCAAGCTCCTATAAACATTGGCCATGTACTCCATAGTCCACCCTCTATTGTCCATTGGTCAATTTCCTATAAACATTGGCCATGTACTCCATAGTCCACCCTCTATTGTCCATTGGTCAAGCTCCTACAAACATTGGCCATGTACTCCATAGTCCACCCTCTATTGTCCATTGGTCAATTTCCTATAAACATTGGCTATGTGCTACATCGTACACCCTCTATTGTCCATTGGCCAAGCTCCTACAAACATTGGCCATGTGCTCCATCGTCCACCCTCTATTGTCCATTGGTCAAGCTCCTATAAACATTGGCCATGTGCTCCATCGTCCACCCTCTATTGTCCATTGGTCAGTTTCCTATAAACATTGGCCATGTGCTCCATCATCCACCCTCTATTGTCCATTGGTCAAGCTCCTATAAACATTGGCCATGTACACCATTGTCCACCCTCTATTGTCCATTGGTCTATTTCCTATAAACATTGGCCATGTACTCCATAGTCCACCCTCTATTGTCCATTGGTCAATTTCCTATAAACATTGGCCATGTACTCCATAGTCCACCCTCTATTGTCCATTTGTCAAGCTCCTACAAACATTGGCCATGTACTCCATAGTCCACCCTCTATTGTCCATTGGTCAATTTCCTATAAACATTGGCCATGTGCTACATCGTACACCCTCTATTGTCCATTGGCCAAGCTCCTACAAACATTGGCCATGTGCTCCATCGTCCACCCTCTATTGTCCATTGGTCAATTTCCTATAAACATTAGCTATGTGGTCCATCGTCCACCCTCTATTGTCCATTGGTAAAGCTCCTATAAACATTGGCCATGTGCTCCATCGTCCACCCTCTATTGTCCATTGGTCAGTTTCCTATAAACATTGGCCATGTGCTCCATCGTCCACCCTCTATTGTCCATTGGTCAAGCTCCTATAAACATTGGCCATGTACACCATCGTCCACCCTCTATTGTCCATTGGTCTATTTCCTATAAACATTGGCCATGTACTCCATAGTCCACCCTCTATTGTCCATTGGTCAATTTCCTATAAACATTGGCCATGTACTCCATAGTCCACCCTCTATTGTCCATTGGTCAATTTCCTATAAACTTTGGCCATGTACTCCATAGTCCACCCTCTATTGTCCATTGGTCAAGCTCCTACAAACATTGGCCATGTACTCCATAGTCCACCCTCTATTGTCCATTGGTCAATTTCCTATAAACATTGGCTATTTGCTACATCGTACACCCTCTATTGTCCATTGGCCAAGCTCCTACAAACATTGGCCATGTGCTCCATCGTCCACTATCTATTGTTCATTGGTCAATTTCCTATAAACATTGGCTATGTGGTCCATCGTCCACCCTCTATTGTCCATTGGTCAAGCTCCTATAAACATTGGCCATGTGCTCCATCGTCCACCCTCTATTGTCCATTGGTCAGTTTCCTATAAACATTGGCCATGTGCTCCATCGTCCACCCTCTATTGTCCATTGGTCAAGCTCCTATAAACATTGGCCATGTACACCATTGTCCACCCTCTATTGTCCATTGGTCTATTTCCTATAAACATTGGCCATGTACTCCATAGTCCACCCTCTATCGTCCATTGGTCAATTTCCTATAAACATTGGCCATGTACTCCATAGTCCACCCTCTATTGTCCATTGGTCAAGCTCCTACAAACATTGGCCATGTACTCCATAGTCCACCCTCTATTGTCCATTGGTCAATTTCCTATAAACATTGGCCATGTGCTACATCGTACACCCTCTATTGTCCATTGGCCAAGCTCCTACAAACATTGGCCATGTACTCCATAGTCCACCCTCTATTGTCCATTGGTCAAGCTCCTATAAACATTAGCCATGTACTCCATAGTCCACCCTCTATTGTCCATTGGTCAAGCTCCTACAAACATTGGCCCTGTGCTCCATCGTCCACCCTCTATTGCCCATTCGTCAAGCTCCTACTAACATTGGCCATGTGCTCCATCGTCCACCCTCTATTGTCCATTGGTCAAGCTCCTATAAACATTGGCCATGTACTCCATAGTCCACCCTCTATTGTCCATTGGTCAAGCTCCTACAAACATTGGCCGTGTACTCCATAGTCCACCCACCCTCTATTGTCCATTGGTCAATTTCCTATAAACATTGGCAATGTGCTCCATCGTCCACCCTCTATTGTCCATTGGTCAATTTCCTATAAACATTGGTCATGTACACCGTAGTCCACCCTCTATTGTCCATTGGTCAAGCTCCTACAAACATTCGCCATGTACTCCATAGTCTACCCTCTATTGTCCATTGGTCAATTTCCTATAAACATTGGCCATGATTGTACTCCATAGTCCACCCTCTGTTGTCCATTGGTCAAGCTCCTACAAACATTGGCCATGTACTCCATAGTCTACTCTCTATTGTCCATTGGTCAATTTCCTATAAACATTGGCCATGTACTCCATAGTCTACCCTCTATTGTCCATTGGTCAAGCTCCTACACACATTGGCCATGTACTCCATAGTCCACCCTCTATTGTCCATTGGTCAAGCTCCTACAAACACAGGTGTTAGTACCTATTGTACATTGGTCAAGCTCCTATAAACATTGGCCATGTACTCCATAGTCCACCCTCTATTGTAAATTGGTCATGCTCCTACAAACATTGGCCATGTACTCCATAGTCCACCCTCTGTTGTCCATTGGTCAAGCTCCTACAAACATTGGCCATGTACTCCATAGTCAACCCTCTATTGTCCATTGGTCAAGCTCCTACACACATTGGCCATGTACTCCATAGTCCACCCTCTATTGTCCATTGGTCAAGCTCCTACAAACACAGGTGTTAGTACCTATTGTACATTGGTCAATTTCCTATAAACATTGGCCATGTACTCCATAGTCCACCCTCTATTGTACATTGGTCATGCTCCTACAAACATTGGCCATGTACTCCATAGTCCACCCTCTGTTGTCCATTGGTCAAGCTCCTACAAACATTGGCCATGTACTCCATAGTCAACCCTCTATTGTCCATTGGTCAAGCTCCTACAACACATTGGCCATGTACTCCATAGCCCACCCTCTATTGTCCATTGGTCAATTTGCTATAAACATTGGCCATGTACTCCATAGTCCACCCTCTATTGTCCATTGGTCAAGCTCCTACAAACATTGGCCATGTGCTCCATCATCCACCCTCTATTGTTCATTGGTCAAGCTCCTACAAACAATGGCCATGTACTCCATAGTCCACTCTCTATTGTCCATTGGTCAATTTCCTACAAACATTGGCCATGTACTCCATAGTCAACCCTCTATTGTCCATTGATCAAGCTCCTACAAACATTGGCCATGTACTCCATAGTCCACCCTCTATTGTCCATTGGTCAATTTCCTATAAACATTGGCCATGTGCTCCATCATCCACCCTCTATTGTCCATTGGTCAAGCTCCTATAAACATTGGCCATGTACTCCATAGTCCACCCTCTATTGTCCATTGGTCAATTTCCTATAAACATTGGCCATGTACTCCATAGTCCACCCTCTATTGTCCATTGGTCAAGCTCCTACAAACATTGGCCATGTACTCCATAGTCCACCCTCTATTGTCCATTGGTCAATTTTCTATAAACATTGGCTATGTGCTACATCGTACACCCTCTATTGTCCATTGGCCAAGCTCCTACAAACATTGGCCATGTGCTCCATCGACAACCCTCTATTGTCCATTGGTCAATTTCCTATAAACATTGGCTATGTGGTCCATCGTCCACCCTCTATTGTCCATTGGTCAAGCTCCTATAAACATTGGCCATGTGCTCCATCGTCCACCCTCTATTGTCCATTGGTCAGTTTCCTATAAACATTGGCCATGTGCTCCATCATCCACCCTCTATTGTCCATTGGTCAAGCTCCTATAAACATTGGCCATGTACACCATTGTCCACCCTCTATTGTCCATTGGTCTATTTCCTATAAACATTGGCCATGTACTCCATAGTCCACCCTCTATTGTACATTGGTCATGCTCCTACAAACATTGGCCATGTACTCCATAGTCCACCCTCTGTTGTCCATTGGTCAAGCTCCTACAAACATTGGCCATGTACTCCATAGTCAACCCTCTATTGTCCATTGGTCAAGCTCCTACAACACATTGGCCATGTACTCCATAGTCCACCCTCTATTGTCCATTGGTCAATTTGCTATAAACATTGGCCATGTACTCCATAGTCCACCCTCTATTGTCCATTGGTCAAGCTCCTACAAACATTGGCCATGTGCTCCATCGTCCACCCTCTATTGTTCATTGGTCAAGCTCCTACAAACATTGGCCATGTACTCCATAGTCCACTCTCTATTGTCCATTGGTCAATTTCCTACAAACATTGGCCATGTACTCCATAGTCAACCCTCTATTGTCCATTGGTCAAGCTCCTACAAACATTGGCCATGTACTCCATAGTCCACCCTCTATTGTCCATTGGTCAATTTCCTATAAACATTGGCCATGTGCTCCATCATCCACCCTCTATTGTCCATTGGTCAAGCTCCTATAAACATTGGCCATGTACTCCATAGTCCACCCTCTATTGTCCATTGGTCAATTTCCTATAAACATTGGCCATGTACTCCATAGTCCACCCTCTATTGTCCATTGGTCAAGCTCCTACAAACATTGGCCATGTACTCCATAGTCCACCCTCTATTGTCCATTGGTCAATTTCCTATAAACATTGGCTATGTGCTACATCGTACACCCTCTATTGTCCATTGGCCAAGCTCCTACAAACATTGGCCATGTGCTCCATCGTCCACCCTCTATTGTCCATTGGTCAAGCTCCTATAAACATTGGCCATGTGCTCCATCGTCCACCCTCTATTGTCCATTGGTCAGTTTCCTATAAACATTGGCCATGTGCTCCATCATCCACCCTCTATTGTCCATTGGTCAAGCTCCTATAAACATTGGCCATGTACACCATTGTCCACCCTCTATTGTCCATTGGTCTATTTCCTATAAACATTGGCCATGTACTCCATAGTCCACCCTCTATTGTCCATTGGTCAATTTCCTATAAACATTGGCCATGTACTCCATAGTCCACCCTCTATTGTCCATTTGTCAAGCTCCTACAAACATTGGCCATGTACTCCATAGTCCACCCTCTATTGTCCATTGGTCAATTTCCTATAAACATTGGCCATGTGCTACATCGTACACCCTCTATTGTCCATTGGCCAAGCTCCTACAAACATTGGCCATGTGCTCCATCGTCCACCCTCTATTGTCCATTGGTCAATTTCCTATAAACATTAGCTATGTGGTCCATCGTCCACCCTCTATTGTCCATTGGTAAAGCTCCTATAAACATTGGCCATGTGCTCCATCGTCCACCCTCTATTGTCCATTGGTCAGTTTCCTATAAACATTGGCCATGTGCTCCATCGTCCACCCTCTATTGTCCATTGGTCAAGCTCCTATAAACATTGGCCATGTACACCATCGTCCACCCTCTATTGTCCATTGGTCTATTTCCTATAAACATTGGCCATGTACTCCATAGTCCACCCTCTATTGTCCATTGGTCAATTTCCTATAAACATTGGCCATGTACTCCATAGTCCACCCTCTATTGTCCATTGGTCAATTTCCTATAAACTTTGGCCATGTACTCCATAGTCCACCCTCTATTGTCCATTGGTCAAGCTCCTACAAACATTGGCCATGTACTCCATAGTCCACCCTCTATTGTCCATTGGTCAATTTCCTATAAACATTGGCTATTTGCTACATCGTACACCCTCTATTGTCCATTGGCCAAGCTCCTACAAACATTGGCCATGTGCTCCATCGTCCACTATCTATTGTTCATTGGTCAATTTCCTATAAACATTGGCTATGTGGTCCATCGTCCACCCTCTATTGTCCATTGGTCAAGCTCCTATAAACATTGGCCATGTGCTCCATCGTCCACCCTCTATTGTCCATTGGTCAGTTTCCTATAAACATTGGCCATGTGCTCCATCGTCCACCCTCTATTGTCCATTGGTCAAGCTCCTATAAACATTGGCCATGTACACCATTGTCCACCCTCTATTGTCCATTGGTCTATTTCCTATAAACATTGGCCATGTACTCCATAGTCCACCCTCTATCGTCCATTGGTCAATTTCCTATAAACATTGGCCATGTACTCCATAGTCCACCCTCTATTGTCCATTGGTCAAGCTCCTACAAACATTGGCCATGTACTCCATAGTCCACCCTCTATTGTCCATTGGTCAATTTCCTATAAACATTGGCCATGTGCTACATCGTACACCCTCTATTGTCCATTGGCCAAGCTCCTACAAACATTGGCCATGTACTCCATAGTCCACCCTCTATTGTCCATTGGTCAAGCTCCTATAAACATTAGCCATGTACTCCATAGTCCACCCTCTATTGTCCATTGGTCAAGCTCCTACAAACATTGGCCATGTGCTCCATCGTCCACCCTCTATTGTCCATTGGTCAGTTTCCTATAAACATTGGCCATGTGCTCCATCGTCCACCCTCTATTGTCCATTGGTCAAGCTCCTATAAACATTGGCCATGTACACCATTGTCCACCCTCTATTGTCCATTGGTCTATTTCCTATAAACATTGGCCATGTACTCCATAGTCCACCCTCTATCGTCCATTGGTCAATTTCCTATAAACATTGGCCATGTACTCCATAGTCCACCCTCTATTGTCCATTGGTCAAGCTCCTACAAACATTGGCCATGTACTCCATAGTCCACCCTCTATTGTCCATTGGTCAATTTCCTATAAACATTGGCCATGTGCTACATCGTACACCCTCTATTGTCCATTGGCCAAGCTCCTACAAACATTGGCCATGTACTCCATAGTCCACCCTCTATTGTCCATTGGTCAAGCTCCTATAAACATTAGCCATGTACTCCATAGTCCACCCTCTATTGTCCATTGGTCAAGCTCCTACAAACATTGGCCCTGTGCTCCATCGTCCACCCTCTATTGCCCATTCGTCAAGCTCCTACTAACATTGGCCATGTGCTCCATCGTCCACCCTCTATTGTCCATTGGTCAAGCTCCTATAAACATTGGCCATGTACTCCATAGTCCACCCTCTATTGTCCATTGGTCAAGCTCCTACAAACATTGGCCGTGTACTCCATAGTCCACCCACCCTCTATTGTCCATTGGTCAATTTCCTATAAACATTGGCAATGTGCTCCATCGTCCACCCTCTATTGTCCATTGGTCAATTTCCTATAAACATTGGTCATGTACACCGTAGTCCACCCTCTATTGTCCATTGGTCAAGCTCCTACAAACATTCGCCATGTACTCCATAGTCTACCCTCTATTGTCCATTGGTCAATTTCCTATAAACATTGGCCATGATTGTACTCCATAGTCCACCCTCTGTTGTCCATTGGTCAAGCTCCTACAAACATTGGCCATGTACTCCATAGTCTACTCTCTATTGTCCATTGGTCAATTTCCTATAAACATTGGCCATGTACTCCATAGTCTACCCTCTATTGTCCATTGGTCAAGCTCCTACACACATTGGCCATGTACTCCATAGTCCACCCTCTATTGTCCATTGGTCAAGCTCCTACAAACACAGGTGTTAGTACCTATTGTACATTGGTCAAGCTCCTATAAACATTGGCCATGTACTCCATAGTCCACCCTCTATTGTAAATTGGTCATGCTCCTACAAACATTGGCCATGTACTCCATAGTCCACCCTCTGTTGTCCATTGGTCAAGCTCCTACAAACATTGGCCATGTACTCCATAGTCAACCCTCTATTGTCCATTGGTCAAGCTCCTACACACATTGGCCATGTACTCCATAGTCCACCCTCTATTGTCCATTGGTCAAGCTCCTACAAACACAGGTGTTAGTACCTATTGTACATTGGTCAATTTCCTATAAACATTGGCCATGTACTCCATAGTCCACCCTCTATTGTACATTGGTCATGCTCCTACAAACATTGGCCATGTACTCCATAGTCCACCCTCTGTTGTCCATTGGTCAAGCTCCTACAAACATTGGCCATGTACTCCATAGTCAACCCTCTATTGTCCATTGGTCAAGCTCCTACAACACATTGGCCATGTACTCCATAGCCCACCCTCTATTGTCCATTGGTCAATTTGCTATAAACATTGGCCATGTACTCCATAGTCCACCCTCTATTGTCCATTGGTCAAGCTCCTACAAACATTGGCCATGTGCTCCATCATCCACCCTCTATTGTTCATTGGTCAAGCTCCTACAAACAATGGCCATGTACTCCATAGTCCACTCTCTATTGTCCATTGGTCAATTTCCTACAAACATTGGCCATGTACTCCATAGTCAACCCTCTATTGTCCATTGATCAAGCTCCTACAAACATTGGCCATGTACTCCATAGTCCACCCTCTATTGTCCATTGGTCAATTTCCTATAAACATTGGCCATGTGCTCCATCATCCACCCTCTATTGTCCATTGGTCAAGCTCCTATAAACATTGGCCATGTACTCCATAGTCCACCCTCTATTGTCCATTGGTCAATTTCCTATAAACATTGGCCATGTACTCCATAGTCCACCCTCTATTGTCCATTGGTCAAGCTCCTACAAACATTGGCCATGTACTCCATAGTCCACCCTCTATTGTCCATTGGTCAATTTCCTATAAACATTGGCTATGTGCTACATCGTACACCCTCTATTGTCCATTGGCCAAGCTCCTACAAACATTGGCCATGTGCTCCATCGACAACCCTCTATTGTCCATTGGTCAATTTCCTATAAACATTGGCTATGTGGTCCATCGTCCACCCTCTATTGTCCATTGGTCAAGCTCCTATAAACATTGGCCATGTGCTCCATCGTCCACCCTCTATTGTCCATTGGTCAGTTTCCTATAAACATTGGCCATGTGCTCCATCATCCACCCTCTATTGTCCATTGGTCAAGCTCCTATAAACATTGGCCATGTACACCATTGTCCACCCTCTATTGTCCATTGGTCTATTTCCTATAAACATTGGCCATGTACTCCATAGTCCACCCTCTATTGTCCATTGGTCAATTTCCTATAAACATTGGCCATGTACTCCATAGTCCACCCTCTATTGTCCATTTGTCAAGCTCCTACAAACATTGGCCATGTACTCCATAGTCCACCCTCTATTGTCCATTGGTCAATTTCCTATAAACATTGGCCATGTGCTACATCGTACACCCTCTATTGTCCATTGGCCAAGCTCCTACAAACATTGGCCATGTGCTCCATCGTCCACCCTCTATTGTCCATTGGTCAATTTCCTATAAACATTGGCTATGTGGTCCATCGTCCACCCTCTATTGTCCATTGGTAAAGCTCCTATAAACATTGGCCATGTGCTCCATCGTCCACCCTCTATTGTCCATTGGTCAGTTTCCTATAAACATTGGCCATGTGCTCCATCGTCCACCCTCTATTGTCCATTGGTCAAGCTCCTATAAACATTGGCCATGTACACCATCGTCCACCCTCTATTGTCCATTGGTCTATTTCCTATAAACATTGGCCATGTACTCCATCGTCCACCCTCTATTGTCCATTGGTCAATTTCCTATAGACATTGGCCATGTGCTCCATCGTTCACCCTCTATTGTCCATTGGTCAAGCTCCTACAAACATTGGCCATGTGCTCCATAGTCCACCCTCTATTGTCCATTTGTCAATTTCCTATAGACATTGGCCATGTGCTCCATCGTTCACCCTCTATTGTCCATTGGTCAAGCTCCTACAAACATTGGCCATGTGCTCCATAGTCCACCCTCTATTGTCCATTGGTCAATTTCCTATAAACATTGGCCATGTGCTCCATCGTCCACCCTCTATTGTCCATTGGTCAATTTCCTATAAACATTGGCCATGTACTCCATAGTCCACCCTCTATTGTCCATTGGTCAATTTCCTATAAACAGTTGGCCATGTGCTCCATCGTCCACCCTCTATTGTCCATTGGTCAAGCTCCTATAAACATTGGCCATGTACTCCATAGTCCACCCTCTATTGTCCGTTGGTCAAGCTCCTATAAACATTGGCCATGTACTCCATAGTCCACACTCTATTGTCCATTGGTCAAGCTCCTACAAACATTGGCCATGTGCTCCATCGTCCACCCTCTATTGTCCATTGGTCAAGCTCCTACAAACATTGGCCATGTACTCCATAGTCCACCCTCTATTGTCCATTGGTTAATTTCCTACAAACATTGGCCATGTACTCCATAGTCCACCTTCTATTGTCCATTGGTCAAGCTCCTACAAACATAGGCCATGTTCTCCATAGTCCACCCTCTATTGTCCATTGGTCAATTTCCTATAAACATTGGCCATGTGCTCCATCGTCCACCCTCTATTGTCCATTGGTCATGCTCCTATAAACATTGGCCATATACTCCATAGTCCATCCTCTTTTGTCCATTGGTCAATTTCATTTAAACATTGGCCATGTACTCCATAGTCCACCCTCTATTGTCCATTGGCCAAGCTCCTATAAACATTGGTCATGTACTCCATCGTCCACCCTCTATTGTTCATTGGTCAAGCTCCTACAAACATTGGCCATGTACTCCATCGTCCACCCTCTATTGTCCATTGGTCAAGCTCCTATAAACATTGGCCATATACTCCATCGTCCACCCTGTTTTGTCCATTGGTCAAGCTCCTATAAACATTGGCCGTGTGCTCCATCGTCCACCCTCTATTGTCCATTAGTCAAGCTCCTACAAACACAGGTGTTAGTACCTATTGTCCTTTTAATTGGCTCTGACAAATATATGGTGGTAAAAATCTTGATTGACAATTCAGAAATATGTACAGTATATATGTTAGCTGCTTCTGCTTTCTTTAAAACTTGATCGCTTGTTTAGTTTAAATATATTTCTTTTTACATCGATTGCAAAACAAGTTTGACATATTAATCACGCTTCATGGCTTCCTGGGTAGAACCTGTACTAAGTGATGTGGATTAATTATCTTGCTCAAGGATAAATCAAGCATCGTCGAGGATCAAATCCACAACTTTTTCGTCTGGAGACCCGACGCTGTACCATTGTTCTGCGCACTCTGCTAAATCGCTTGTTTTGTTATGGACGTGACATGTTTTATATTTGAACTGTTCCAGGTTGATCAGAAGAGTTCTGGGAAGACGGCGCTGCAGGTCGCGAGTCATCAAGGTCACAGGGAGATAGTTCAGTTGATGTTGTCTGCCAGCGCTAATCTTGAGCTACAAGATGAAGATGGAGACACTGCCTTACATTACTCCACATTTGGGTATGTTTGTTTCCATTTAGATATGTTTGTTCCTTTTGGGTATGTTTTTTGTCCTTTTGGGTATGTGCTGTGTGTGTCCTTTTAGATATGTGTTGTGTCCTTTTGAGTATGTGTTGTGTCCTTTTGGGTATGCTTGTTTCCTTATGTGTGTATTTAGGATCATTTGGTTGTTTATTTGATGGACTGCCAGTGCTAATCTTGGAACAAAACGACCTATGTATATAAGTTTTAAAACTCCCTAATTGTAGGTACTTGGTTACAATATGTGTGGCCATCGTTGACTTCCTGTTTTCACACATTTAATTTGGAACTTTCTTTCCTATGGCTCAACTTATTTAAAAGAATGGTTATTGGTAACCGAGGTCAGCAATTCAAAAGTCAAGGTCCCCAATAGTAATTTACTAAACATAGGGAAATTTCATTTCTGCGTAATTCAATTGGAAGAAGCCTATTATTTTAGAATAACCTTTATTATGTCCACTCGGCAACAGCTGGAATTACACCTTTATTATGTCCTCTCTGCAACAGCTGAAATTACACCTTTATTATGTCCACTCTGCAACAGCTGGAATTACACCTTTATTATGTCCTCTCTGCAACAGCTGAAATTACACCTTTATTATGTCCTCTCTGCAACAGCTGAAATTACACCTTTATTATGTCCACTCTGCAACAGCTGGAATTAACTCCTCCTATGTTGTTTCAGAATGACCTTTAGTATGTCCACTCTGCAACAGCTGGAATTACACCTTTATTATGTCCTCTCTGCAACAGCTGAAATTACACCTTTATTATGTCCTCTCTGCAACAGCTGAAATTACACCTTTATTATGTCCAATCTGCAACAGCTGGAATTTACTCCTCCTATGTTGTTTCAAAATGACCTTTATTATGTCCTCTCTGCAACAGCTGAAATTACACCTTTATTATGTCCTCTCTGCAACAGCTGAAATTACACCTTTATTATGTCCACTCTGCAACAGCTGGAATTACTCCTCCTATGTTGTTTCAGAATAACTTTTATTATGTCCACTCTGCAACAGCTGAAATTACACCTTTATTATGTCCTCTCTGCAACAGCTAAAATTACACCTTTATTATGTCCTCTCTGCAACAGCTGAAATTACACCTTTATTATGTCCACTCTGCAACAGCTGGAATTACACATTTATTATGTCCTCTCTGCAACAGCTGAAATTACACCTTTATTATGTCCACTCTGCAACAGCTGGAATAACTCATTTATTATGTCCACTCTGCAACAGCGGGAATTACACCTTTATTATGTCCTCTCTGCAACAGCTGAAATTACACCTTTATTATGTCCACTCTGCAACAGCTGATATTACACCTTTATAGCTGAAATTACACCTTTATGTCCACACTGCAACAGCTAAAATTACACCTTTATTATAATGTCCACTCTGCAACACCAGTTTTAAAGTGTTAATTTTTCTGTACCAAAATAAAAACATTTCTTTGTAGCTCAGTGGATAAGCCCTTGGCTTTAGAGCTACAAACCACTGCCTCGCATGTCAGAGGCATGTCTGATGGGAAACTTCATCCTTCATCTCATCTCCCTCTGCAGTTGCTGCGCCAGTATAATGTAATATGATATGTTAACTGGACTTAAAACCCCATTCCTTTATTTACTTCAGGAATCAGAGTGAGGTTATGGAACTGCTGCTTCAGAAAGGTGCTACGATCAACGCCCTTAATGCCGGGGAATGTAGCACGCTACACGTGGCCGTCAACAAACAACATCTTGACTGTGTTAAAGTCCTGCTGAAACACGCAGCTGATGTCAATATACAGGTAAGTGTAAACAACATCTAGACTGTCAAAGTCCTGCTGGAACACGGAGCTGATGTCAATATACAGGTAAGTGTAAACAATATCTAGACTGTCAAAGTCCTGCCGGAACACGGAGCTGATGTCAATATACAGGTAAGTGTAAACAACATCTAGACTGTCAGTCCTGCCGGAACACAGAGCTGATGTCAATATACAGGTAAGTGTAAACAACATCTAGACTGTCAAAGTCCTGCAGGAACACAGAGCTGATGTCAATATACAGGTAAGTGTAAACAACATCTAGACTGTCAAAGTCCTGCCGGAACACAGAGCTGATGTCAATATACAGGTAAGTGTAAACAACATCTAGACTGTCAAAGTCCTGCCGGAACACAGAGCTGATGTCAATAGTACTGACCTTGATATTGTATTGATTTAATTAACAAAAATACACTTACTACCCGTAAACAGGTTTTCACCCTGAAAATTATAGTGAAGACTGATCGCCATTAGTACAGTAGTATACAGGTAAAGGTTATGATATTATGCAGTTAACACCTAGGATAAAAAATACAAGTATGTGTTACAATTTGTACCAATGCTTCTTAGCTTTCATGGTGCTGGCGTCGGGTCGGCATCTGTGAACCTTTATAGCTTCGAACATGTTTCCTGTTGATCAACGGTGAAAGAAAGTAGCTGCGAACGTCTCCAGGTTTACAGTATATTGATGCTTTTATGAGATACTGTCCTTTGAATCTTTCACAATGTTGTGGTCTATAAGCAACATCTCAACTGTTAAACTCTCATTGAAATGCAGCCCTAATGCTTATAACTTTTGGTTTGTACCATCCTTTGAAATTGAAGACCATAAAAGATACTGTCCTTTAGAATTTCAAATAGTTATATCCCTTGAGTTCTCAGTAATGAAGAGTTGAGCGTTTTATTTGTTGTGGTGAATAAACACAGCAGTTGCAAAGTACC
This sequence comes from Cyrtodaria siliqua, assembly GCA_037043455.1. Lineage (NCBI taxonomy): Eukaryota > Metazoa > Mollusca > Bivalvia > Adapedonta > Hiatellidae > Cyrtodaria > Cyrtodaria siliqua. Next base: position 20,457 of record JAWPHD010019305.1, read on the forward strand.
CTTGTATGATGCATTCTTCATTTTGTTTAGCGTCAAAACTGCCCGAATTGAAAACAGATATTCTTTGCGTGTCGTCATCCAATGCATACAAAGTTTGCTTAATAGAACTTTTCTAGGACTTCATCCAATGAAACATATGATAAAAACCTCCAAATAGAATGGAGTTAGCTTCATTAAGACCTGTACGTTTTACTACGTACTCTTTATTTAATATTGAAAGGATGCAGATTTCAGCCAGTCAGAACGCAGGACTTTTATGACCTGAATATTAAAACATTCCAGGATGCATATGGCGATACTGCCCTCCACGACATAATAAAAACAATTAGTCAATCTGACAACAATTAGTCTGTTTTTGGTGAAAGTTATTTTGCTTTTACATACTTTGTTAGTTTTTCATGTCTTTTTTAATCTTAACATACCAACTGGTAAGGAAACTTAATTATTAACAATTCTCTCAACATGCTTAGAAAAATAGTGATAATATACCATCTCCATTTTGACTGAAATCTCCCCATTGAACCTACATGTATCTAGTCTGTGATAAGTAAGGTCATGATATAATAGGACTATTACTAGAGTGTTGTGATCTATGAAGTTTGTATATCTGCAGGATCTCACGAAAGGCTTTAGCATAAGGCATAACCACAAGAGGTGATGCAACTTCTAGAACACTTACTCTAGTAATGATCCTTTTTTAGATATCTTCATAAGAAATCTCGTAAAATAGTATAGCACGCTACAATAGACAAGTTTGTTTACACAGGTAGGCGATGGCATTGTGTCGATGACGTCACACAATGTCGAGTCGACATATGCAGTACAGTGATACAGAAATCTATTTTTAGTAGTATAGTGATACAGATTCAGCAAACCTCTATTTACTTTACTTGCTTCTTTGTTATCAGTGCAACAGGATAAGATATTACAGAAATGTCGGCAGATCGTGGATATGAAGAAAGATGATGGGTTCGCTCCCTTACATCTGGCAGCGCTTAATGGCCACCTGGATGTAACCAGTACCTTACTTGTCACAGTATGTACACATAATTATTTATTCAGAACTCATTTAAGGCTTGTTCTGAATCAATTTAAAAAAAAAATCAATCTTAAATACAAACTGGTTTATAGGGACACATGGCAATCTTGATTTTTTAAAAAAATCACGGCGTCCCGTTAGTTTTCCACTTAACTTGCATTTGTTAAATCATTAATATTAATTGTTAGAACAGTTCAAAACAAATTATTTTTTACATATTTCTAACTTTTTTTAATATTGCACAAATAATATATATATTTTTTTTTTTAAATAGTGAAGACAATTGAAATCTCAATTTTTTAAGTAATTATATGCAAGCAGTTTTAAAGTCAAAATGATGCAGGATAAGTAAATCGACAAGCAAATTTAACTGTTAAAATAAAACTCAAGATTACCATGTGTCCCTTTAAGATCTGCTATTGAAATTTTATACTTGTTTTCCAAGGTCATCTTACAGAAGACGAGAGGTATACAGTACTGGTTCTTCCCAGGAAAAAGTTGGGGTATAAGCCTAAAAAAGTATATATAGACTAAAATGTGTTAAAAATGACGTAAAAGTACTATTAAACCATTCACTAACCTACCAATGTCGGGCCAGTATAGAAACCAGAGAAAACAATAAGCAGACGCCATTATATAAGCAATAAGCAGATGCCATTATATAAGCAATAAGCAGACGCCATTATATAAGCAATAAGCCGATGTCACATTATAAAAGCATTATGTGAATGAAACCTGTATTTTATGAATTCTTCATAATTTCAGGGACAGGCCGACATAGAAATATGAAACAACCGAAAGCAGACTCCATTATTGCTGGCTGTGAGTCAAGGTCACACTGGGATTATCAAGTTATTGGTGTCGAATAAAGCCGATGGGAATGTGGTGGATGAAGATGGTGACACGTGTCTGCACCTGGCGCTGATGCGGCAGATCGTGTCCGCAGACAGGAGCCCGATGTTAGAGTCAGTACAGTTAGAGGTGCGTGCTGTTTTATTTTTCAGTTTGGGGTCGAGCCTGGCACCATTGAGTTACTTCTGTGTGTCCTTAGGCAAGAAGCTTTTCCTAGCCTATTGTTCGGGGCGCTCCAGCCGAATGTTTTTCAGCAATAACAGGAGTGATTTTCAATATAAATACATAAATTATATATCATTGGAATTGCCATTTTTAGTGGTAAATAAAAATACCTTAGTTTTGAAAATCGGTTGAGAAATAAATATTTTACACAAAAATACTTTTTAGCTCACCTGAGCCGAAGGCTCAAAGGTGAGCTATTGGGATCACTCTTCGTCCGCCGTCCGTCGTCATCCGTCTTCAAACGACCTCCTCAGAAACCACTTGGCCAATTTTGACCAAACTTCACGTGGATGATCCTTAGATAAATGCTTTTTAGATTTGTTAAAATTAGGTCAGCGCGACATCCAAGATGGCCGCCATTACCATATATGGTCGAAACCTTAAAAAATCTTCTTCTCAAGAACCGCTGGACAGATTTCTACAGTTTTTCTTTTAAAATGATCGCCAACGCATAGACTATCAAGTTTGTTCAAATGAAGTCCCCGGGGTCAAAAATGGCCATGCCTCGGGGGTCCAAAGTTTGTATATTGAGATTTTGCATGTTTTTCACATAGACATATAGGAAAAAACTTTAAAAAATCTTCTTCTCTGAAACCACAAGGCACAGAGGTCTCATGTATGACATGTAGCATCAGCTTATGGTCCTCTACTAAGTTTGTTTAAATGGTGACCCTGGGGTCAAATTTGTCTCCGCCCTGGGGGTCACAGTTTTACATAGACTTATATAGGAAAAAATTTACAAAATCTTCTTCTCGGAAACTACAAGAGCCAGAGGTTTGATATGTTGCATTTACTATAAGCTTATGGTCCTTTACCAATTTTGTTCAAATGGTGACCCTTGGGTCACATTTGGCCCCGCCCCAAGGGTCACATGTTTTACATAGACATTTATAGGGAAAAACTTAAAAAATCTTCTTCTCTGAAACTGCAAGAGCCAGAGGTTTAATATTTTGCATTTACTATAAGATTATGGTCCTCTACCAAGTTTGTTCAAATGGTGACCCTGGGGTAAAATTTGACCCCACCCCTCACAGTTTTACATTAAAGTCTTCTTCTCTGGAACTACAAAAGCCAGAGGTTTAATATTTTGCATTTACTATACTCTTGTGGTCCTTTACCAAGTTTGTTCAAATGGTGACCCTGGGTTCGCATTTGGCCCCGCCCCAGGGGTCACGTTTTACATAGACTTGTATAGGGAAAAACTTAAAAAATCTTCTCTAAAACCACAAAGCACACAGCTCTCATATATTACATGTAGCCCTGGGGTCACATTTGGCTCTGCCCAAGGTGTTACTCTCTGGCACCTTCATTTTGTATTTGATCTTTACCAAACTTTGTCAGGGTCTTAAACTGTCTTTATCAATGTTGTTATATACAACAGAGCCCACATTTCTTGAACAATCTTAACCAAACTTGCACAGATTGTATATGACCATAAGATTTCGAAGAAGTTCGATAATGTGCCAGTACTCATGTGATCGCTTTAGGGCCATCTTGGCCATCTTGGCCCTCTTGTATTGGTTCAAATTTACGTTTTTCCAACACGTTTAATAATTTTTGGATAAAAATTCTTGAAACATATTTTTTTTTTTTTAACTTTTGATGCAGCAGAATTTTGCATTGAAAATACCCTATCATAAACAACTTTTTATTTCTCAACCGATTTTGAAAAGTAAGGTATTTTTATTGACCAATAAAATGTCTGTTTCAATGATACACATATTATTAGGTCCCAGATGAATTTTATCTTAAAAGTAAAGAAAAAACTTCGGCTGAAACAAGCGCCCCCAAACAATAGTCCATTGGTTGGGGATATAAACCGGGCGGGCATGTGTATCGGAGTCTATTCTTCAAGCATATTGAAGAACCATAGTAGTCTGTTCAATAGAAATAAAAGGGCAGGGTTCCCGTATTCCATTGTATCCTACCTCTCATTCTGGGGCAGCTCAAAATAACCTAAACAAGGTGTTAATGAGCCATTAAACATTTCAGTTACCGGTATTAAAGGGGTTGATGATCTATTTTCAACATAATTTATTTAAAAGGGCTCTGAAAAACCTGAAAAATGCTGAATGAATTATTAAAATGCCATGAAAAAATTTGACCTATTGAAAATTTGCAAAGAACATAAAGGAGGTGGCCATCTTGGAACAACGACTTCATCACGCCTTTTAACCATATATGGCATATTGACAAAATACATTTTAAAGCAAAGAAAATCACTGGAAATTGATTAAAAATAAATATACAGATGTAAAATGTATAAATTGTATTCTCATTTTTCATTTATAGTGATTTTCTTTGCTTTGAAAGACATTTTTTCAATATGCCATATAATTATGGTAAAAGGCGCAATGACATCATCGTTCCAAGATGGCCGCCTCCATTTATGTTTCTTTGCACATTTTCAATAGGTCGTATCTACTTTATTTTTCATTGCATTTTGATAATTCTTTCAGCTTTTTTCAATTTTTTCAGCGCTCTTTAAACATTGTTTGAAAATAGTGCATCAGCCCCTTTATTAAACATGGTTTGCAATTAAATTGTAAGACAAAAGATTTATTCTGTGTAAAATCACATGTGCACAAAGTTTCTATATTTGAATATCCCAGAAGATAATCTCTTCAATGAACAGAAGCTAGGAAAATATTTTCCTGATAAATACTTCTTCCAAGCTTATCAAATATTTTTGTTGTTTTCAAAATCTCACTGTTATGATCACTAAATAACACAAAAATACCCACATTGGGGTTGGTCTCCATGGCCGAGTGGTTAATGACATTGTGTTGTAAACCTTCTCACCTCTCGACTTGTACCTGAGGAAGTGTCGATTCTTACGGATGGCGGGATGTGTACAGTACACCATATAAACAAACAAAGCATTGGGGTTGACATTGCTTGTAATGAAATGTATTCAGGAAAACTTTAAAGAAAACCACTGAAACTTATTCAAACACATCTTACCAACAGGTGAGTGCTGCTGTTATCATATGTGTTGTCACACCTTCCGAAATAATCATTATATCCATTTCATTATGATTATGTACGTATTTTAGATCCGTAGTCCGCTACGTATGTCTGAAGATGAAGACACATTTGGTGCTGCCATAGCATGCTACCTTACCCAGCAAGGCGCAAACCTCAACCAGAAGAACCAGACTGGCAAGATCCCACTGGACATGATCGCAGACGCCAAAATTGCAGAAGTGGTCAAGCAGTTTGCAACAGCTAGGTGAGTGACTTTCACATTGTCGACAATTTCCCTCTCACGAAGACAGCTTACCGGTAATACACCAGTCATGTTGTCTATATATTCAAGGTCAAGGTCACCCTTAGAGGTCAAATGTAAAAAAGGAGTGCTTTCATGTCCGGTTAATAACTCTGACAGTCGTGGACGGATTTTGAATTAACTTGTGTTATAGTGCTCACCACAACAAGACGACATGTCACGCACAAAATCCAGGTCCATTAGACTAAGGTCAAAGAGGTCAAAGGTCAAAACCACTTCGGAAGCATTTGTCACTTAGTGACATTTCTTGTTCTGTAATATTTTTTTCCATGGTCTTGTGTATGTTCTATCAGTATGTTGTTTGAATGTTTAAGTAATTAAAGAAACTAACCCGCCAACTAATGCCAAAATTACACTCTAAAACTGTGTATCAAAACTCTATCCATGTGTTAGGTCATATAATAATGTATATGTGACGATTAAAATTAAAGTTTATTTTACGGGTTCTAAAAATACCCGTGATTGAATATGCTTAAAATTAATTGAGTTGAACTCTTAATTCAAGGTTCCAGTTTTGGGGTTTGGACTGGCTGGTAAAAGCCATTTATATTGTGTCTATAGAGTTCAGATTCTCAAAATGTGTCAGTTATATATGTACCTTGTCATCAGTGAGGTTTAGAAATGGTGTATATTATGATGCAAGTTTTGGCTGTTGTTGGCGGGATAGCTACTTTAAGTAATTCCATAAACAAGGCGTATCTGTGGCCAGGATGTTAAAGATGCTGCGCTTGAATTCCATTGGCAGCTCCGTTTGTGAAGTTTCCATTCTTACAGATGGCGGGAGGTATACAGTACTGGTTGTACCCAGAAAAAAGGGGGTTGTCTGCGTCATATATAAAATGTGCTGAAAATGACCTTAATAGCAGTCAAACAACTATACACACGACTGTGGGATGATATTGGTGTGGAATGATCAAAGTTGTACTATATATCAAAATAATACAAGTCAGCTGCCATCCCCACAGTGTTGTCATCCTCACAGTGTTGCCATCCTTACAGTGTTGCCATCCTCACAGTGTTGTCATCCTCACAGTGTTGCCATCCGGACTTGGACCGGTAACCAGAGAGGTCAAAAGTTGAAAATGGTCATACTCGAAAGTAGTACCATCAGTGGTGATATTTGGAATTGTGGAATTGATTTAGTACATAAAAAAATGTACGTATATTTACTGTTTTTGTTTTGAGGATAGATTTCCGAAGATATGGGTTCAAAAAGCAAAGGAATCAGTCATCAGAGTGCTGAGTGGTACTACTTTGTATGAGGTAAGATTTTAAACAAAATAACGTGTGGTTGTCAAAAAAGGTCATCTACTTTCATTTTGAGCCAAATGCTGGTGCAAAGAGCAGTTATGGTCATTGTTGTTTTGCTATTTTCGTGTTTTGTCGTCACGTTTATTCATTTTAATGAATATTTGAAGTGTCACGGAGCATTAGGGTAAGTGTTATTCTGTGTAGAGCTAACATTACGGTCTATGTGAAAATAATGGTGGTCCAGGTATGAAAGCACCAATTATTTTCCCCATAGACACCAATGTTAAAGTGTCACATATTAATGATTTGCTGCAAATTCAACTCAAGTATGGATAATGCAGCAGTGTAATGTTCATATAGAAAACTATTTTTCCACTTGAAAAATCACCAGAAAACGTGGGGTCACAAGACATGTAAGAAAGTTCTTGTTTGTTTACTAAACAGGTCAAGGGTACAGCTGTTTTTATTGATCGACTGTTATCATTGCTCACAAAGTGTAGGCATAGAGTCGAAATTTCGAAAATGTTCATCAGTGATCCAGTAAAACCTATTAATACGCTTCTTATACATATAACCACAACATCGAATAGAAATGGGCAGTTTTCCCCTACTTATAGTGCCCATTTCCATCGAAAAAGGAGGGATTACTTTTTATTATAGGAACTACATTCGACTACACCTCGGAGGTTTACATGTAATTGGTGGTGGTAAACCTCCAAGTCCATCCTTACAGTGTTGTAATCTTCACAGTGTTGTCATCCTCACAGTGCTGCCATCCTTACAGTGTTGTCATCATCCTCACAGTGTTGTCATCCTCACAGTGCTGCCATCCTTACAGTGTTGTCATCATCCTCACAGTGTTGTCATCCTTACAGTGTTGCCATCCTCACAGTGCTGCCATCCTTACAGTGTTGTCATCATCCTCACAGTGTTGTCATCCTCACAGTGTTGTCATCCTCACAGTGCTGCCATCCTTACAGTGTTGTCATCATCCTCACAGTGTTGTCATCCTCACAGTGTTGTCATCCTCACAGTGTTGCCATCCTCACAGTGCTGCCATCCTTACAGTGTTGTCATCATCCTCACAGTGTTGTCATCCTCACAGTGTTGTCATCCTCAGTGTTGTCATCCTTACAGTGTTGCCATCCTCACAGTGCTGCCATCCTTAGTGTTGTCATCATCCTCACAGTGTTGTCATCCTTACAGTGTTGTCATCATCCTCACAGTGTTGTCATCCTCACAGTGTTGTCATCCTTACAGTGTTGCCATCCTCACAGTGTTGTCATCCTCACAGTGTTAACCTTGTTTCATTATCTTTGTACATGTTGTTAAATTAACCAACTGGTCACTTGGTATTTTTAGTCGACGTACAGAGCCTCATTCTGGTGCGAAAGACGACAACATGTGTGAGGTGTGCTCAGAACAACTGGCCTGTATAACATTCCAGCCGTGTCAGCACATTGTCATCTGCTATGACTGTTGCATCAAGATGAAGAAGTGTTTGAAATGTAAGATGCCCATCAACCTGAAGATAGGCTCAGGTAATACAAGTTAATTCTCAACCAGGCAATTGAATGTTTAATGTCTCATCACCACATTATAGTTTATTTAGAGCTGTTGCAGAGAAAGGGATAGGCTACATATAAATCTGCTGTCCTACTCTAACAAACAGATTCCTTTAGACCATAATAAATTAATTGCTAGTTTATCATCCAAATTCATTTAAAAATGGGGGTGGTGTGTGAAATTTTTATTTTTATTTTTTATTTTATACCACAAATGGAATATTTCCTCGTCACATGGCAAAAACTTACTACTAGGTACTTCCAAGATTGAAAACACATTTCTAATAGTGTTTTTATACTTTCAGGCACATATTAATTTAAGAATTCAAACATTTTCAGATTTTAAGAAGTATTTCTTGTATAAATACATGTAATACAAAATATTTTAACTGCAACAGATAATATAGATACATAATAAACCACTACTTCTTAGATCTCTGGGTCATACTAGGCTACTAGCTTGTTTACATCACAGAACATTAAAGTGTTTGTGACACGACCTCATACATGTGATATTTTCAGGAGGGTTACCTGGGAGATTTGACTTTTTTCCCAGGGAGATTTGACAAAAACCAGGGAGGTTTTTATTCTCGAATTTTTAACGCATACCCCAGTAGATTTTTTCTAATATAAACCTTAATAAAGGCGGTAAATCAGCATAAAAACATGATATTTTATACATACAATACTGTTTATTTCATGTTAGCATAGCATATAATTAAGTATACATGTAATTAAGCATAGTAAAACTAAGCATAGCACATAATGAAGATGCTTCCCATTTTATACACAGACAAAACACTTCTCTAATCATGACAAACTGCAATCGATTAGTTGAAATCGTCATCCTTTAATTGTCCTAAATTATAATTTTAATCCAATTAATATACCAAATATCGATTGATGCCGAATATTACCATCCCACTTACAGTCGGTATATTACTATCAATCTCCCATGGACATTACAGATATCGCCGCCACGTGTCATAAACAAAACAGTCCAATCATTATTTTCACACAAACTAATTAGCTGACATGCTAATCCTTTTAATTACTTGCCCAGGGGCAGTGTTTTCACAGATATAGATAAGACGGTTGGTGTTTATTTTCTAGATCATTTGGAAAACTCGGTCTTGATCCAATAAATCATAGCAATGACCAAAAAGGATTCGCAAATAGCGAAATTTTGGAACTCGGCGGAAAATACCGGGAGAAATGGAGCTCCCGGCGGGAGGCCGGGAAATTCCATGAAATTCCGGGAGAAATTAGCTCCCGGCGGGGGATATCACATGTATGCGACCTGTCTTTGGTACAAAACTTTTTTTTACAAAATACACAAATTGCAAACAGTGTACTTGTATTAAGTTTCAACATGGTCGTGCTGTGCATTGACATCGTCTGCAACAGGAGATTGTTTATCTAATTTTCAACTTAGAAATTCGTTATAAACACCTAGTAACAATGTAATATCTTTCACAATATTACACAATATTTCCACAATATTACAACCTAACCAGTCTTTCATAATTGCAACACCTTTCAGGGTTCGACACTAAATTTTTTGTCTGGGATCAGACTGGAATCCTTACTTTGTGCATCTGGGTGCCCACTTCAACATTAGGGATCCCACATAAAATAATTGTCCAGTCCGGTACGCGATGTTGCAATTTTACCAGTTGGCGTAATAAGCGCCTTCTGAGAGTGATTGTTATTCGGGATCCTCGATAATAGAGGTAGAAAGAAAGGCAAACTGAATTACCTTTTTGGACAATTTTTGGCTCGATTTTTTGGGGATTTTTGATTAAATAATCTATAAAACCTGACGGCAAAATCAGGGTTCCCAGTGGAATCCCCAGCTTCTGGAAGCAGGGATCCCACCTGACAATCTGGGATCCTCAGGATCCTGGGACACTGTTAGTATCAAACCCTGCCTTTTACCGCTTTAATGATAACAAACAGCATTTTTCATTGTTTTGAGACATTGGACATCATTCTTGAAACAGCGGTAAAATGCTGAAAACTGTTTGGAAAATCGGCAAATAAAAATTGCCGGAGCAGCATAAACAAACGAGGGCGGGCGGGGATGATAATCTAGCAAATAATTTATTAAGGCCTTACACGGGAACACCTGGCAAATGTCCACATCGGACAAATGACGCCAAGGGAATGAGATCATGGATGATCAATCCCATCAGACCTAGACTTCACACGGCTGCAACTGTAAAGTGATCCTTAGCAAATTTTGAGTAGTATATATATTTGCCTAGATTTTCATGGCATTGAATATTCCTGAAATTTGAGATAGTGTTTAGTTGATTAATCTCACTTAATTACAATTTTGATAAATGCAGATGTTGATCATTGCTGATTGATACAGAACCTACCCTGTAAATAATGTTTTAATTTATTAATACTTGTGTATTTTCACAACTCTTCTTTTGAAATACCGAAGTAATATTGATATTTGCTAAATGGTATTTCAACAAAAAATGTCTGCAACAGTCGTTATCCCTTCACTTTTCCCCAGAAAGTAGGGGATTTTGTTATCCCATCCATCAGTCCATCCATTCATGTGTCCATCCATCCTTCTGTGTTAATTGACACTCCTCCTACACTGTTACAGATACAAACTTGAAACTGGTATATGATTGGAAAATATGTGCAATTAAAATTTACGTACGTCCCCCTAGGGTCGGGGCTTAGTCTAAGGGGCTTTTGGGTGGTTTTAAATAAAAAGCACAATACTAAACTGTAGGATTGTAAAATGTTGTATGTATTGTCGATGGTGTCCAAATGTTGCTGCCAGACAGCAGATAAAAAGGTAATACAAGATTTAAGGCTCCGTCTTAGTAGAGTATTTTTGTTGTTCAAGTCAAACTTAGCCCCCTTGTAGTATTGTTCTTATTCAAGTTGAATTTGGTCTCAATTGTCGCTCTTCTTTGTGTACATGAAAGTCTGCACAGGTCGTGTTAGAATTAAGAATAACAAGAGCTGTTGGATGACAGCGCACTCTACTGTTCGTGGCCTTATCTATTTATTGGGCAACATGTTTAAAGATTCATAAAATTCTGTCAAGCAGTTTCTGAGATAAGAGCTTACCAAAATAGGTTAACCAAGAAATTGGCACTTAAAATAGAAATTGAAGTACAAAAATTGGCATAAAGTTGTCAAAATGGGTTGCATAAATATATGATTTGTGTGTGACATGTTATCTATTTATACTGAACACATAAAAATTATATGAAATTTTAATGTAGTTCTTGCAGGCATTTTATGAGATAATTTTGAGCTTACGGTAAAATATTAACCCCAAAATTGACAAAGTACAAAAAAGGGCATAACTTAGTCAAAATAAGTAGAGTTGCATGATTTGCACTTGGCATGTTATCTATACTGGATACATGTGAAGTTGTCTGGCAGTTTGTGAGATATGAGCTTACAGAAAAATGATAAAAGTGCCAACATGGTAGCTGTTTCCTGTTATTTTGCATATGGCATAAGCTTACAGTCCGCTATGCCGTTTATTAAAATGGTGACCCCGGGTTCATATTTTATGATTATTACATTTTTGTCTCGCCTTTTCGAAGAAAAAAGAGATATTGGTGTTGCTTTTCAGGCAGCGGCAACATTCAAGTTTTGCGTTTAGGTCATTTTCTCACAAACCCTGTGCACTAGACCTTTCAAACTTTGCTTATAGTTGTATCTTGGGTGGTAAATGGCAACGTGATGAAGCAAATGTGGAAGTGACCTTGACCCTCCAAGCAAAGGGCAGATAACTTAAAGCTAAAAATAGATTTTCAAAATACAAGTTTGTAGCGACTACTACTTGAAGACTATAAGTGATATTGATATTGGACTTTTTGTGAAATGATCAGCATGACATGATGTTGGTCCTTGTCAAAAACTGTTTTGATTCAACGTTAAACATGGCTGCCAGCAGCCATCTTTGTTTACATAGAGTTATATAGTAAAAACTTGTAGCGACTAATCCTTTGAAACTTTACAGGAATGTTGCTCTTAATGTTAAATTGATCCTAGCAAAATTTCAGATCGGCCAGAAATTCAAGATGGCCGCCACAGCTAAAATTAGATTTTTTAAAAAAGAAGTTTGTAGCGACTACGTCTTGAAAACTATAAGTGATATTGATATGGGACTTTTTGTAAAATGATCAGCATGACATGATGGTTATCAGAGTCAAACATTATTTTGATTCGACGTTAAACATGGCTGTCAGCGGCCATCTTTGTTTACATAGAGTTATATAATGAAAACTTGTAGCGACTATTCCTGTGAAACTACTTGATGGATTTTCATGAAACTTCACAGGAATGTTGCTCTTGATGTCTTATTGATCCTAGCAAAATTTCAGGTCGGCCGGAAATTCAAGATGGCCGCCACGGCTAAAAATAATTTTTCAAAAAACAAGTCTGTAGCGACTACTTCCTGAAATCAAAATCAATCAGTAGAGCTTCAAGGTCATTGACCTCTTGTTTTTATTTTGTTTTACCATATTTCTGTGTTGTTTTGGTCAATTCTTTCATAGCTTCTTACACATATATGTTGACCTCCACCCCCCCCCCCCCACCCCCCCCCCCCCCCCCACCCCCCCCCCCCCACCCCCCACCCCTGCCCCCCACCCCCACCCGCCTCTACCCCATCCCCACTCAAACTCGATTTTTAATATTTTTTTTGCATATTTTTGTGTTGTTTTGTTGAATTCTTACATAGCTTCTTACACATATATGTTGCCCTCACCACCCCCACTCCCCCCACCATCCACCCCCGCCTCTCTCCCACCGCCATCCCGCACCCCACACAAAACTCAAATTATTATTTTTTATTTATTTTTTTACATATTTCTGTGTAGTTTTGGTCAATTCTTACACATAGTTATGTTTGCTCCCAACCCCACCCCCACATTGTGGTAGCCTTGTTTTCTGATGGTATATACTAGCTATAAATTTATTATTCTCTGAAAAATCGAATTGTCGAGCTGCGCTGTTCTCCGACAGCTCTTGTTATTAGCTGTACTGGCCAAAGGCCAGGCGAGCTTAAGGGATCACTTTTCGTCCATTGTCTGTCTGTCTGCCTGCCTGTCTGCCTGCCTGTCTGTCTGTTAGCAATTTTATAAAATCGACATCTCCTCTGAAACTGCTTGAAGGATTTTGATGAAACTTCATCACAATGTTTCTTGGGAGGGCCCATCTCAGATTCATGGCCACCAGTCATCCAAGATGGCCACCATGGCTAAAACTAGGTCAGTTTAAGGAATTTTCAAACGACATCTCCGAAACCATTTATTCCATTATTGTGAAATACCATAAACATGTTCCTTGGGTTATCCTCTATCAAGTTTGTGTTTCATTACAATGATCTTTGGGATAGTCCCCCTCAGATTTGTGTTTTTTGCGGCCGCCAGTCATCCAAGATGGCCACCATGGCTAAAATTAGGTCAAATTTAAGGAAATTTCAAATAACATCTCCCAAACCACTTATTCCATTTTTGTGAAATATCATAAACATGTTCCTTGGGTTGGCGTCTATCAAGATTGTGTTTTTCGTATCGTCGAATAATCAAAGTGGCCGCCACAGCGATCCAAAGTTTACATAGAGTTATATAGGAAAACATTAAAAATGACATCTTCTCTAAAACCGTTGAAGGATTTTGATGAAACTAAATCACAATGATCTTTGGGATAGTTCCTCTCAGATTTGTGTTTTTTGCAGTGCCAGTCATCCAAGATGGCCACCATGGCTAAAACTAGGTCAAATTTAAGGAAATTGCGAACGACATCTCCTCCAAAACCACTTATTCCATTCTTGTGAAATATCATATACATGTTCCTTGGGTTGGCCTCTATCAAGTTTGTGTTTTTCTTTATCGTCAAATAATCAAAATGGCCATCACAGCGACCACATGTTCATAGGAAAAGGCTAAAAATAACATCTTCTCTGAAACTGCTTGAAGCGTTTTGATGAAACTTCATTACAATGATCTTTAGGAATCTCAGAATTTTGTTTTTCGCAGCTGCCAGTTATCCAAGATGGCCACCATGGCTAAAATTAGGTTAAATTTAAGGAAATTTCAAACAACATCTCCGAAACCACTTATTCCATTCTTGTGAAATATCATAAACATGTTCCTTGGGTTATCCTCTATCAAGTTTGTGTTTTTCGTTATTGTCGAATATTCAAAATGGCCGCCACGGCGATCCAAAGTTTACATAGAGTTATATAGGAAAAGGCTAAAAATAACATCTTTTCTGAAACCGCTTGAAGGATTTCAGGGTTTTTAATAAGTTTTGATTGAGCAGGCCGGTGTATATTTTGAGGAGGCACCAAGAACTCTAGGGGGTTAGGGGGCATGCCCCAGTTGCCCCACTGAAAAGCTACTAATATCAGATTAAATAAATATCTGTTGGACATCTTTTGATAATACTTATCCTATTGCTATCCAGACTATACAGAACTGCGAACTTAAATTTTAAAAACGAATTGTTTCAGATAAACATATATACAGCGTTCTTTGATGAGTCATGACCTTTTTTATTGGCTTTAGAAATAAGCTTTACCAGCCCTGACTGATCAACTAATATCAACCCTGACAGGGACTAACATGAGTTGGATAAAGAGAATTTTAGATAATAAATATAATAAAGGCATTGGAAAAATATCACGTGAAAAATAGCAACACTTGTATGTTTTTGAGCAGAGCTCGGGCGAAATTGATCGTGGTTTTCAAGAATGGTTTGTCGAGAGAGATACTCTTGTGGGTCTATTATATTAAAATCTATCTCACGGAAAAGGGGAGGTGCATCATTCGTCATTCTGTCTTCAACCAAACTTTTGTGCTCAGAGTTGCTGCAAATTCTATTGTAGACACTCCATTTATGCTTATTGTTTTTCGGCACTAGCTGCGCTTGAAAAACTTGGGACCCAGAAATAAAACCTGCGAGAGACATGTATGTTGCTCACCTGGGCAACACAGCTCAAAAAGCATTCCCTCGGCCTCCCCTTACATGCAAATATCTTCCCTTCCCCATGCATGCCTAAAAGTAGCTCCAAAATGGCAGTCCGGTATAAAAAAAAAATTGGGCATAACTTCCCCTAGATATGGCGCTTTTATTTTATTTTGTGTCCGGTCAAAAGTTTCGTTGAAGACAGAATGACGAAAAGGGGTGGGTGGGGTACATCATTTATTCTAATGATGCACCTCCCCTTTTCTGTGAGATCGATTATAATATAATAGATCTACAAAAAAATTCGTACCTTACACCTCTAAGAAAACATTCTTGAAAACCACGATCAATTTCGCCCGATCTCTGCTCAAAAACTTAGAACAAAAGTCCCATTGTGCGTTTAATACGGGTATGTTTGCATGATTTTTCCGGCGAAAAATATTCCAGACGCGATGAATGAGAACAGAACAAACAAACAATAACTTGAACATATTTAATAGTAAACTCAAACACCGGAATGTTCTGCTTTTTACTTACTTCCGACAATTGGGGTGAAAAAATCGTTTATATTTCCTTTTTTAACTGTTTTACCCGACATTTCTCAAGGTTCTGTGATAAAATG
>JAWPHD010019306.1:0-36251 GCA_037043455.1 Cyrtodaria siliqua
GGAATCATTCGCAATAATAACATTTATTGAAGCTGATTATTAAGCTTGTTACGGACAGTTTGATTTATTATGCAATTTATTTGAATCCAACCCTGTATCTGTCTCTGTGATGTCCATATATTTAGTGCGTGCCCTTGAGATGTTTGGCTTGTTTTCATGTGAATTCCAACGCCGTATTTCGTATATTGGTATCTTGCTAACATGACGTCACAAATATATCAATACAGTCAAAATAACTAAATGGCTATTCACATCCTAACCGTTTATGTTGTATATTGTCTGTGATATATTAAACTACAGTTGACCATTCGTTTTTAAAACTTAAAACGTATATATCATGTATACCTTTTACAGTGTGCGATTAAATACCATTAACCTATTGTTTTCTTTACTGCCAATACAATTTAAAAAATGTGAAAAATTGATATTCCGTTAGCACAAGGCTAAAATAGTTCAGTTAACTGGGCCAATACGACCCTCCTTGAATTAATAACCGGATCAATACACTTATGAAATCATGTAACTTCAACTTAACAAAGCTAATAGTTCTGATACTAACGCTTCTTTTCTCGATTTACATCTCTCTATTGAAAATGGTGAAATAATTAGCAAAATCTATAACAAGAGAGATGATTTTAATTTTGATATTGTTAATTATCCCCAGTTAGATAGGGATGTTCCCCGAGCAACTTCTTATGGAGTCTATGTGTCTCAACTTATTATTCGTTTTTCTAGAGGCTGTACTGGAGGTGAGGACTTTAATATTCGTAATATTTTTATAACTAAAAAGTTACTCCATCAGGGCTACCGTTACCATAAACTTCGTAAAAACTTTGCAAAATGTTATTATCGTAACTCTGATCTTCTATCCAAATATAAAAGTAATTTAAGATCTCTTCTGCGACAACGCCTATCACAACATGACTTCTATGGTGACGTGATTTACAAACTTCGTAAGATCCTTGGTCATGATCACTTTTATACGATCTTTGTTAAACTTGATAAAAGGTTTATCTAAAGAGGTTATGACCCTATCATTTTGCAACGCACTGCATGCTTGGTGATGGATCCATTTACAGTTTGCCACTATGCTGTCCTCTTTAATTGTGCGATGTGGATCCTATGATGACGTCTACCTAAAGCCCAAAAGCCCAAAAGGTGACGTTTGATGTCTGTCTGCAATCTTGTCTTGTCGTGCCCTCATGGCTTTATTTTCTTGTTGCTCTGGCTTCTGCCAAGTCACTGAGTACCTTCTTTGTGGCTTTCTAGGCTATTTCTTTTTGTATTTATATATACACAAGCATCTTTGTGTTTTACTTATATAGCCTATTAATGCTGCCTTGTTGGTTAGAGAATAGTTCCTGGCTGGGATTTATGTATTTATATATATATACCCTCCCGTTTTATTGGGATGACAGTAGGGTATGTGTGAGGTTTTCTGCACTCTAGAACCTGGTTTAAACCCCCAGCGGTCTTTTTTGCCACTGACCGTTCCAAGGCGGTAGCCCTATTGTCAACCCTTTTTGTGTTTGTGACGTCGTATGCCTTTATTCCTTATTAACATTGACATTCATGTTTGTCGTTTCGCGTGTTGTTGGGTTTACTATGTTCTGTGAATGCTGCATTTCCTGACTTTTATACTTATTTTTAAATATGTAATCAGTTAGTCATCCGTTTTCATCATTTAGTTCATTTTCGAATTGACTTTGTCTTTTTCTTACGGTAGACATTTCATCTAAGGATAACCACATTTAAATCCCGGTAATATTCGTAGGTTAGTGAGTTTAACCTTTGACATAAATAACACGGCGAGCAGTTGACCATCTTAAAGATAGAACAGAAGATTTGTTTTGCCATATTTATCTTGCAATATATATATATATATTTGCAAGATAGTTATATGGTTATTTATAATACCATCATTGTGTTGAATTACTTTTCTCTAGAACTGGTTATTTGACCGAGTTATTGGTTTATGGAAAGTCATCAATTTTCATGTGCAGGTCTATTTCAAGATGGCGATTCTTTCTTTCAATTAGTGCATCATTCATTTCACATTTAGTTTGTTATTATATCAGAATGTATTTCTCTACAATACGTCATTTATGGTTATATGAATTGGGATGTTAGTTCCATTCATGCATTGTCTTATTCGTTTTATTCATGTCAGCATGCAGTATATATTCATATATTGTTATAAAAAAATTAAGATATATTGAGATATACGAGTTCTGTTTTAACTTCAGCCCCAAACACACCCCGATCAAAAAACAAAATAAATAGAAAATAAATGAAGCGGCGACACTTACTTACTAATAGTAGAAAGACAATCCCTAAAATAATTTAAAACCTTTAATGGCACCAAGGAAAAAGAGAAATGTGCGCATAGATTTCAATTAAAATATCCTTAATAGCTTTTCCTTTCCGCTCTTAAAATAAAACATCGGAATATTGACATATTTATAAATAATAAATACAATTAGGTCTTCAATTTATTAATTTAATATCCTTTTTGACTTTAACTCTGCTTGCATATATTTAAATTAACAGTACTACAATTGGACCTTTTCAATTTGTCTTCGTTTGTTCCCCTAAGATTGAACTATATTATTGATGCAATGTGATCAATTAGTAATATATGCAAAAACAATTTGTTTAGTACTACTCAAATACATATTAATTCCACAAGTTATATAGAAACAAATACTGATAAGGGAGATAATTTGGAAGCAACACACACACAACTAAGACAATAAAGTAGAAGACTCGGTTTTATTGAGCCTGTTAGTTTAGTTTAAACTTATTTATTTTACATCGATTGCAACGAAAGCTCTATGAACTTATTTGAATCACTCTCGATGTCTTCCTGGGTAGAACCAGTACTAAGCAAATGCAGATAAAGTGTCTTGCTCAGGGACACAACGCATATGGCAATGGCGGGCATCGAACCCACGAGCCTGTTCATGAGAGGTAAGGCAAGAAGCAACACCTCTCACGCCCCAAGCACCGGCTGAAGCGGTGCTTTACTTCAGAAGATCAGTAAAAAATAACGCTACTGATTCGTGGCACGGGGAGACAGTTTACAACCGCCATACTGCACTTAACAAATGCTATGTAAATGTTAATAAATACTGATAAGAGAGAACCTTCGGAAGGAATAAACACAACCAAGATATAACTAACCGGTTGCCGATAGTTTAAAAACACATAACGATACTGATTTATGTCTTTTTAAAATATTGTACATAGGATCGTAATTTACAACTCGGACGAATTTGTAACTGGTTCGAGCTTAACAACTGGAGTATCAAACTTCGTCGGAGTTGTCAAGGACGATGAGCTTTGAACCGAGCTGAATGGGCCTGACCCGGCTCAGTGGATAGCACGGTGGACTTGAGACCGAAAGACCGGTGTTCTAGTCTCACCGGTGCCACTGAGTTCGCCATTGTGATTTTTGGCACGACATGGGGACGTTAACCGGGCGGTCGCGTGAATTAGATAAATCCTCCGCGCAGGCTAAAAACCATGAAATCTATTCGTCAGTAACAGTAGGGCAAGTTCCCGGATTTCATATATACATTTCTTTCTGTGTCAGCTCTAAATAACCCAAGCTAATGAATTTATAAGCCATTAAACAACAATTCAGTTTATTGCAATATTTAACAAGAAATAAAGCGTCAGCACTGTCAAGTGACCCTACGAAATATACGCATAACACTGTCAAATGATACTACGAACAATACGAACAACACTGTCAAATGATACTACGAACAATACGCACAACACTGTCAAGTGATACTACGAATAATACGCACAACACTGTTAAGTGACACAACGAACTATACGCTCAACACTGTCAAGTGACACTACGAACTATATAGGTAATTTCTATATTCTGCTGCATCTGAATTGCGACCGTATATAACGATAAAACTGATTAAGTTTGGTGTAAGAGGGAAAATTCTTGATATTATTGAATCTATGTATAAATCAGTGAAATCATTTGTTAAATATGATAATGAGTTAAGTGAGGAATTTTCATGCTACCTAGGGGTAAGACAAGGAGAATGTTTATCACCTGTTTTATTTGCTAAGTATTTGAATGATATTGAAGATTATCTTATTAGAAATGATGTTAAAGGTATTGAAGTTGGTTTATTGAAGATGTTCTTGCTTTTGTATGCGGATGATATTGTTGTATTTTCTAATACTGAACAGGGCCTTCAGAAAGGATTAGATGTTTTACATGATTATTGCAATAAATGGAGATTAACGGTAAATACCTTGAAAACCAAAATCATGATATTTAGAAGGGGTGGTTTATTACCAAGAAATTTACATTTCATGTATGATGGTAAAAATATAGACATTGTGAACCATTTTACATATTTAGGTATTGTTTTTACCTAAAAGGTGGGTCGTTTTCTACTACTCTTGATACATTAGCTGGTCAGGCAGGCAAAGCCATCTGAAAACTTAACAAATATTTACAAAAAATTACAGAATTATCTACAAGACATGTGTTTGATTTATTTAATACACTAATAAAACCAGTATTACATTACGGTTGCGAAATTTGGGGGTTCTTAGATGCAAACGTAGTAGAACGTGTACACCTCAGTTTTTATAAAAGTACACTTGGGGTAAAAAAATCGACTCAAAACGATTTTGTGTATGATGAAATATGCAGGACACCTTTAAGACAGCAACGATTGATATCTGTCATAAAGTATTGGTTAAAAGTTTTAAATTGTGAAAGTAATAAATATATAAAAGCTGTCTATAATATGATGCCTTGTGATATTGAGATGAGGCCAACTAAGAAAAACTGAGCATCAGCGGTACAAACTTTGTTAGAAAGCTTGGGGTTTAATTACGTTTGGATATTCCAAGGAGTTGGAAACATGAATATGTTCATATCAATTTTTAAACAAAGAATGACAGATACATTTATTCTAAACTGGAATACCCGTATACATGACTCCTCGAGAGCTAAAACGTATTCACTTTTTTGTGTATTTTCTCAGAAATCATATTTAGAAACTGTTAAAATAAGACAATTTAGAGTAACATTGTCAAGATTGAGAATGTCCTCCCATAGGCTGCAGATAGAAGCGGGGCGTTGGCATAAGCCACTAAGTATACCTTTTAATGAGCGCAAATGTATTATATGTGACGTTCTAGAAGACGAATACCATTTTATTTTGGAATGCACTTTATATAAAGAACTAAGAACAATGCTTATTAAGCGGTACTATTGGCAGAGACCAAATATTCCTAAATTTGAAAAATTGTTGTCATCAGAAAAGAATATTACTGTAAAGAATATAGCTACTTATGTTTTTGATGCTTTCAAAATCCGATTTGTATAGTATATTGGAAATATTATTAATTAAATTAATTTAGCATGCTATATTAAGCAAATGGTAGCATTATTTAAGATTTTGTATTGCCATTGACTTCTGTATTTGAAAATTATTTGTAATTCTGTATACTCATGGACCAAATGGTCTACTGTATTATTGAATAAAACATATAACAAACGACTGAAACAAAATATGCACCAGACTAAGTAAGCGTTTTCCTTCGCGATTTCTTTCAAAATCTGATTGATTTCCATATCAAGCAACCCTTCGTATGCCATGATTTTCCGGCACTTTCTCAGGCTACACCAACTGTCATTATAAGCACAGAGTAGAAAGTACTTCGACATCACTTGGACACCTGACAAACGATTACATCCGGTAAGTAACGACCTATCCATTTATTCGTTAAGTAAGAGAAATCTTCATTATTCCAAATAATACGCACTTGAACAGCCAATGGCATTTAAGAATGTTTGAGATTTCTCTCTTACTATCGTTTGCTTGCGTATAAGTACGGTGGTGTCTTATAGGGTGTACTAGTGCATCCCGTATTCTGGATGCAACAGTTTGGTGGTGTTCTATTGTACTGTGTATTCTGTATACAACAGTTCGTGGTGTACTTTTGTACTGTGTATTCTGTATACAACAGTTCGGTAGTGTACTATTGTACCCCGTATCCTGTATGTAAAAGTTCGGTAGTGTTATATTGTACTCCGTATCCTGTGTACAACAGTTCGGTAGTGTACTATTGTACCCCGTATCCTGTATGCAACAGCTCGGTGGTGTTCTATTGAACTCTGCATATTTTATACAGCATTACGGAATGGTAAACGTTAGATATAGTATTATATACGTTCGTATTGTTTCGTATTTTTGATGAAAACAATTATACATTGTGTATTTCTTTAATACGCCCTCTATGCACTGAATACCCACGCAAGTTCTTCTGATATTATAGTCTATTAGAAAAACACCTCTGGCTTCTTAAAGCCGATACTATAATCAATGTTTCGGAATATTACTAAGGCAGTCATCCTGGCCTCCAGCTTTATAACCATAACTTGACATATTTGCGATCCCCATAAATATTGACTGTGGTCTTGTAACATAAAGTATTCAGAATCAGCGTCTGCTTAACATCCCTTCACAATCATTCGCAATAATAACATTTATTGCAGCTGATTATTTACGCTTGTTAGGAAACACGCAATTCATTTGAATCCAAATCTCTCTATGTCGTCGTTCTATTCAGAGCATGCCGCTGAGAGATATGGCTTGTTTTCAATCGAATTTCTTTCAACGCCGTCTTTAGTATATTGTTATCTTATCACTAATTCGTATACTCCCCTTCAATCTACTGAGGATGATGTTGTTGTCATACAAATCACTCGTTGCACTATTTTCAAGGCTAAGGTATACGAAAAGCAGAATTAGAATTGCCAACTATGTACTAATTTGTTTTGGTCTATCAACAATTCAGGAGACGTTCTTGATAAAATTTGCAATAAGCTCCTAGTTTCATCTATAAGCACTTATGACTTCTCCACACTATATAAAACAGTACAACATCACCTTATCAAAGACAAGCTTATTGCTCTTATTCAAAAAACATTCGCTTGGGAAAATACTAAATGTTTGGCCTGTAATAATATAAAAGCGTCTTTTTTACTAACGGCAATTTAGACAATTACACTATGTGGACTTGTCAAGAAGTTGGTGAAGCACTCTCTTCCTATTAGATAATATTTCTTTATTTACACTGTCCCGTTTTATTGGGATGACAGTTGGGTAAGTGTAAGGTTTATTGCACCCTAGAACCTGGTTTAAACACCCAGCGGCTTTTTTTCCCCACTGACGGTTCCAAGGAGATAGCCCTATTGCCAACCCTTTTTGTGTTTATGACGTCATATGCCTTAATTCCTTATTAACGTTGCCATTCATGTGTGTCGTTTTGCGTGTTTTTGGGTTTTCTGTGTTCTTTGAAAGCTGCATTTCCTGTTCGACTTTTATACTTTTTTTTGCATATCCAGTAGGGTAAGTGTGAGGTTAGGTGCTCCCTAGAACCTGGTTAAAACCCCCCAGCGACCTTTTTTGCCACTGACCGTTCCAAGGCGGTAGCTGTATTTACAACCTTTTTGTGTTCTGATGTCTATTTGGCCTTTTATTCATCTTTAAATTTGTTCTTTGTTTCTGTGTTTGTTTGTGGTTGACCGTCGTCCTTGAATGCTAATTTTCCTGTTCAATTTTTATATCTATATTTTCTATCATGACGTTAAATATATTCAAGGTGAACACGTGTTAAACGAGAAACTCTCCTTATACTATTCGTACGGCGCAAACTCGGTCAAAACAAACCGGAAGACGTTAAATACTGGTCCTATGGCCTTCTTCAGGAGATGGATGCGACTTTACTCTTTTCATCGCCAAACTACAAAAAAATCCTCATCCGGAATCTTAAATCTTAGCGTAAGGGTTTGCTTTTAAAAATAGACAATGTCACAAAGATATTTCGGAAATCTAGATCAAAGAGTAAGAGTTTGCTTAGTAAAATAGACAATGTCACAACGATATTTCTGGAATCAAGTACAAAGTGTAAGGATTTGCTTAGTAAAATAGACAATGTCATAACGATATTTCCGGAATCAAAAACAAAGTGTAAGGATTTGCTTAGTAAAATAGACAATGTCACAACGATCTTTCCGGAATCTAGGACAAAGAGTAAGGGTTGCTTTGTAAAATAGACAATGTCACAACGATATATCCGGAAAGTAGGACAAAGAGTAAGAATTTGCTTTGTAAAATAGACAATGTCACAACGATATTTCCGGAATCTAGAAGAAAAATTAAGGGGTTACTGAGTAAAATAAACAAGGTCAGGATGATATTTCTGGAATCTAAAACAAACAGTAAGTATTTGCTTTGTAAAAAGACAATTTCACAACGATATTTCCGGAATCTAGATGAAAGAGTAAGGATTTGCTTCGTAAAACAGACGCTGTCACGATGGTATTTCCGGGTTGCTTTGTAAAACAGACAATGTCACAACGATATTTCCGGAAACTAGAAGAAAGAGTAAGGGCTTGCCTTGTAAAATATACAATGCCACGATGGTATTTCCGGAATCTAGAACGAAAATTAAGGGGTTGCTTTGTAAATTAGACAATGTCACAACGATATTTCCAGATTCTAGAACAAAGAGTAAGCATTCGCTTTGTGAAATAGAAAATGTCACAACCATATTTTCGGAATCTAGAAGAAAGAGTAAGTGCTTGCTTTGTGACATAGAAAATGTCACAACCATATTTTCGGAATCTAGAAGAAAGAGTAAGGGCTTGCCTTGTAAAATAGACAATGTCACAATGGTATTTCCGGAATCTAGAAGAAAGAGTAAGGGCTTGCCTTGTAAATTAGACAATGACATAACGATATTTCCAAATTTATAACAAAGAGTTAGCATTCGCTTTGTAAAATAGAAAATGTCACAACCATATTTTCGGACTCTAGAAGAAAGAGTAAGGGCTCGCTTTGTAAAATATACAATGTCACAACCATATTTTCGAAATCTAGAAGAAAGAGTAAGGGGTTGCTTAATAAAATAAACTACGGCACGATGATATTTCTGGAATCTAAATCAAAGAGTAAGTAAGACAATGTTTAGTTTAATATTATTTCATTGTAGACATGTAACATGCATTTTATAAAGTAAGATTTCAAATAAGGGTAACTATTTAATAGTCCTATAGCAGTTTCAGAAAAGAGGCATAGAACATGAAAAACGTAGCCTATCAATTCAATTAGTTGGATGCCTTTGACATTTTTTGAGACCTGTTGTAGTAACGAATTGTGGTAGCACTAAATAGTTATTCAAGATGGAGTCCAAGATGACTGCTAAAATGTGATATACAGTCATAATAATTGTTTTGTTGCATAAATTCAGTACCAATAAAGGTATTATTATATACGTTTACAGGTACGTGTATCTTAGATAGACAATTTATCTGACAACAATTTTAGTAAAGTATGGCGAAGTTCAAGGTCACAGTCAATGGTCAAAGGTCAAATCTGAGCTTTTTTAGGGTCTCCTTGTCTTTTTAGTTTATTTTAAAACATACAAACAGAGATATGTCGGAGGTTTGATACTTGATCATGTTAGAGTAACATACGAGGAATATTTCAAACTCTGTTGTAATCAGTACTTGTGGTAGCACTAAACAACAGTTATTCAAGATGGCAGCCAAAATGGGATATAGTCATAATATAATTGCTTTGTTGCATAACATGTGTACCTATAAAGATATTATAATATAAATTCACAGGTTTGTGTATGTTACGTATACAATGTTTTTTCACCAATATTTTATAATAAATGGTAACAGTCAAGGGTCAAAGGTCAAATTTTAGCATTTTTAGTGTCTTTATTTTCTCTTGGTATATTTCAAACATGCAAACAGAGAACTGTAGAAGGTCTGACAGTTGATCATGTTAGACTAACATCCCAGCAATGTCTAGCACTGTTGCCGTCATACAAAAGCTTTCAAATGTAAATGCGTAAATATTAAAGGATCTGTTTTTGATGAAGATGTCTCAGAGGTGGAATCAGATTAAGATATTTAAGTACATATATATAAATGTTGAACAGAAATGTTGCATTCTAGGACCTGTATGTGATATATATTGCTATGATTAAAGGTATGAACTAAAGTACAGTCAGCAGTAATAGAAGACAAATGTTTTATTAATGATGTATAGTATTACCTTTAGGTGTCTCTGTCCTAAAGTAACACTTATTTCACTATTAGCTCTACTTAAAGATAATTATGTATGATATGTTTGTAATTGTTATTTCCAACATCCAACTGAACGTATACACACACACACATAGCGACTGTATATCCCTCCTATATAGGTCCCAGTTTGTATTTTTTTTCTGTTCGAAACTATAGTTAATTAAAAGTTAGACAGTTATCTGTGTATACATTTAGTACGGCAACATCGGTATCTCATGCATTATAACCACTCTTAACAGATGTTTCGGAGGCAAGCTGAACATTAAATAGCATGCGTTTATCTGCCTCTTTGTGGTGAGACCTGAGATCCTTCAGTGGTTGTATTTGCGCTTGACAAATCATTTGCGTGCTATCCCTGAAATTCGAAAGCGTGAATGAGAACTTTACCACGATGCAATATTTCTGGCTCAACGTTGCACCATCTTTCACATAGTCATGTTTCTAAGTTAGCCTGTTTGACAGAATTACTGATGTACTTGTGTCACTGCTTCGAAAGAGGGGTGCTAACTCGTTTAGATAGAGTTAATATAGAGCTTCTAAATTTGGACAGTCATAGCAAATAAATACTGGAAAATATTTACCATGTCCCTTAAACAAGACGGTTGCGATATATCCGATATAGTTTTCGACAAATATGATAGAGTTAAGTCGATTAAAGTGGGACGAGGACAGCATGTTCGTCAAATGTATTGGAAGAAATAATTGCAGCTGATAAAACACATATTCCGTAGTGGCACAAGTACAATAGTAACTATGCCAATAAAGCCAACTTGGCCTTTGTTGCCACTGACCGTTCCAAGGCGGTAGCCCTATTGTCAACCCTTTTGTGTTTGTGATGTCGTTTGCATTTTTTTATTACTTTTGCCTTCTCTTTTGTCTGTTTGCCTGTTTGTTTTTGTGTTTTGTGGTTGACTGTCGTCCTTGAATGCTGCTTTCCCTGTCCGATATTTGTATCTTTTTTTAAACATCATTGCTATGTGAAAGACGGTACCATGATGCATCTGATATATTGCGACATGGTGAAGTTGTCATTCGTGCTGGTGAATTCATGGATAACATGAGCACTGTATGCATTTGTCAGGCACAAATACAACCGAAGACGCATGATTTTAATGATGATCAACATGGCTCCCAGGATATTATAAGAGTAGTTATACATTCACCTTATACCGATGTTGCTGCACTAATAGGCGAATACGCATTTCACTCTCTAACTTGTGATGAACAGGAAAAAAGACAAACTGCAACATATACCAACACACACTGTCCTAGAAAAATCTATGATAGTATAGGTAGTTCAGTGGATAATAGGCCTTCAGCTCTAGAGCTACATATCTTATTATTCTTTTTATTCTTCATCTCAGATTGCTGTCCCAATATAACCTCATACGATATCTTGACGTAAAACTCCATTTCATTTCATGCACGTTCAGTGTTCACGCAATAACAGGTAACAGGTTGTGATAGTACTAGACTAAGTGCAGTATCTGGAAAAGGCAAGAAAAGTATGCGCTAGATATATTAAAGAACTGTAAGTCTGAAAAAGTAGTACTTCATTGTACTTAAAGATGAGGTATTATATTTGGAAAATACAATATCCATTGACAAGTTTGTTTACGCTTTATATGTCTCTAAAATATTAGGGATCCTGCAGACGATATAATGTATTGGCGGTTTTGTCAAAGGAATCACCTACATGAAACAGCCTTAAACATATCAAAAGGGCTAATTTTATGTCATTAGTATGGAAACGTGCATTGCAGACAGTACAAATCGTCATCGTCAAATGTTTTTTCAACTCAGCCATTCACTTTAGCCTTTTCTTCATATTACTAAATGTACATATAGCATAAAGAGTCGTGCTTATATATGTATAGATTAAACAGCAGAACGTCTGTAATATTATTCCATGTATTTGACCCCTGACTGTGTTTCCAAATTGAGACTAGGACATGAACATGTATCATGGAATACATGTTTTGATCTATACAAATATTCGTCAAGCTCTATATAATATATTTTTATATGGCATTTGAGCCTTCAATGTGAGCTTGCGTTTTAGCATAGGACAGGTATGTGGTATATTACTGTCTGTATATCGTACTTTAGTGGCCATCTTGGACGCCATATTGAATAACTGATTATGGCTACCTCAGTATATGACTATAACGGGGCTAGAAATATTCCTGGGATATTACTTTAACATGATAAACTGTCAAAACTTCTACAGATGTATGTTTGCTTTAAAATAAATCACGAAAACACAGACACCAACAAAGATCAAATTTGACCTTTGACCCTTGAACTTTGCCATATATTACCATATACTGCGTGAGATAAATTGTCTACCTAAGATACACATACTTTTAAATGTATAAAATAATATCTTTAATGGTACAACTGTTATGCAACAAAACAATTATGATGACTGTATCACACTATGGCGGCCATCTTGGACGCCATCGTGTGATATCATTTTAGTGCTACTACAATTCATGTCTACAACAGAGCTAGAAATATTTTTGGGATGTTACTCTAACATAATCAAGTGGCAAACTTTCTACATATCTCTGTTTGTATGTTTTAAAATAAACCAAGTAGACACGAACACACTTAAAGAGCTTAAATTTAACCTTTGAGCATTGACTGTGACCTTGAACTTTGCCATTCATTACTAAATTTTGAGTCAGATAAATTTCCTATCGAAGATACACATACCTGTACATTTATAGAAGAATATCTTTATTGGTACGAATGTTATGCAACAAAGCAATTATTATAACTGTATATCACATTTTGGCGGCCATCTTGGACGCCATCTTGAATTACTTTTTAGTGATGACTACAACAGGGGTAGAAATATTCCTGGGGTGTTAATCTATCAGGATCAAGTGTTAAACATTCTACGGATGAGGTAGGCTACGTTGACATTTTTGCAAGGCAACTGCTCTCGGACTATAAGATGTATGAACGTATCGTATTATATGCCATGCAAACGCTTTGGATTAAATGTTTCAATGTACGCAAACACAGTGATTCGGTCTTCATTTGCATCTGTAATACACTAGTGTATTACGAGAAATAAGTAATGGCTTTATTACACTCCCAGAAGCCATGTTATGTGATAAACATACATAATTTAAATTATGACATGCACTACTTAACCACTACATATTCGTCATTATTTCGGTTTACATAATAACTACTGTAAATACGCAACTTGAAAACCTTCATGATAATTGATCATGTGTTTATTAAAAAAATTAAATGAAAGCAATTTTAAGTTTATGTCTCTAGCCACCCACAACTAGGTAGGTATACAGGTCGATATGCTACTTTTAATGTCATAATTCCATGTCCAATTACGTATGGTCCCAGTATCTAACAAAAGTCTATGCCCGAAGAAATAATTATATATATACACGTTAAATGCAAACAATATTGCATTCTCGGATTGATTGTTCATTAACGGCAGTGACACGTGCTTGCTACCGTTCACGCCCTCTAGCCCCGGGTCGAGCAGAACTCAATATTAATCATATCAATAGTACAGAAAGTTAAGCTGTCCCAAAGATGCTATGCATATGGCGGTGACCATGGAGCCTTCAATGCGGTATTTTGACACCATTCCATGGCGACACAATGGAGACATACATCAAATGTTACCGTCCTCTCCGGACATCACATATTCCGTCCGGACATTGAAGAATCAAAGATAAAAGCATAGGGACGAACTGTAAATCGGTCAACCACATGCGGTTTAATAAAGAATATAAAGATTATATGAAAGTGATCATGACCAATTATATATGTCACCATAGAAGTCAGGTTGTCCTTGTCGCAGAAGAGTTCTCAAATAACTTCTGTATTAAAAGCAGATAAGAGTTACGATAATAACATTTTGCAAAGTTGTTTCGAAATATATGGTAGCAGTAGCGCTGATGGAGTAACTTTTTAGTTGTACAAATATTACGAATGTTAAAGTCCTCAACTCGATTACAAGCTCTAGAAAAACGAATAAGTTAAAAAAACATATACCCCATAAGATGTCGCTTTGTGAAAATCCCCGTCTAAGGTACTGATAATTAACGATATCGAAATCTATCTTGTCATAAGTTTTGCTTATTATTTCTCCATTTTTAATTGGGAGATGCGAATCAAAAAAAGAAGTGTCAGTATCAGACATATTAGCTTTGTTAAGTTCTTTCGAATATATATAAGTTACCATTATTAGAAAAGAAAAGGTTGTCAATGTTTAATACATCCTCCAGTTACATTTTCTTATACATTTGATATTTCTGCACATATTGCCTACATCGAATGCTAAGGTGCAAAAATATGAAATGTGAACAGTGTTAAAATGTGAGACTTATCGTAAGATGTGTATTAAAACGAGGCCCAGCTGATGCACTAGCTATGCCTTATAATTAAATGAGAAATGCAAATTTGCAATGAGTTTCCCGATTATCTCCTAATTCAAGATCAGCGAGCTATCGAGTGTGATTTGACTTGATAGTAGCTTGTTTTGTAATCGATGAAAAAAAAGGTTTTGCGGATTTATTTAACAATGGCCATGTACGTGTGACTGTGGAATAGCGAAAGTGGTAATAAAGCAGCGGTATACCCCAAATACATTTGTAGAAAGTCGTAAACGTCGTTGTTGTAAATTTCTAAGTGACAGCTTAATATTACATACTATTTCAAGCTGAATTTATTATCGACAATAGCACCACGATGGTTATAAAACAGAGCTCAATTTATTCCATGAAAAACTTTATCGTATTCTGTATTTGCAACTGTTTCCAGAAAAAAACAGATTGAAACACACATTTTGTAGCAACAAACGCACACGAGGCGGGATGGGGTTTAGCTATCTACAAAGATAGTAAAGGAATAACTACCATTATCAGTCAATATTATAGTCAGAACATGTAAACGTAATAAAGTGTTGCACCATATATTACATCTCATGAACAGACACGATAAAACCAAGTCTGCTACTTGTCTCTCTTGTTCGTGTTTGTTGCTTCCAAGGGATCCCGTTTTCCATTTTTATGGACATTCGCGTTAGCGTTTGTTGAGTGCTGTATGGTGGTTGCAAAAAGTCTCCCGACTAGAAATCAGTTGTGTTATTACTTACTGGTCCCTTTGGATGATCATCAATCCCAATCTGTGTGGTTTTAGGTAGAGTACCGCTTAAACCGTCGCTAGTGGGCGTGACTGGTGTTGCATCTTATTTTACCTCTCAATATATATGTAAATTGGGTGTTCTGTTGTCATTTTGGCAAACCCAAAATGACAGCAGTATCCCACTACCAAATCATCAAAACTCCACCAAATAAAAACAACCTTAACATACCCAAATCAGCATGAAAATGCTGATTTTCTTGATTTATTAAAACTTTTTTAAAATGGGGGTAGTGAAGATTGTAAGTTTAATTTTTTTTTATAAGTTATCAAAATTACACCCAACACAAATATAATAAACTATGAATTTTACTAGAAAATCATACAGTTTGATTTTTTCGCATTAAATCTCTATACGGCTTTACTACTTCCCAGTATCTATGTCTTAATCTAACTATATGAGCACCACAACCAACACAAATTTGATATTTTGCACTTGTACCTTTTCCACATTTTAGACATGGTACAACTTTACTTTGCTTTATTCTGAATTTATGCAAACTGCAGTAGTTTGAATCTTTTGTTGGTTTATTTTTACAAGGTTCGTGATCTCCAACTTTGAGAAATTGGCAAATGTTTTCAATTTTCTTAGTGTTTTCCATTTTCTTTTTCTTGTTATAATAAATATTTTTTTATTTTAAAGAAAAAAAATTAATATGATATATATTACAAAAATGAGTACCGAAGACGTTCACTACATTTTACAATTACACCGGGAAGGAGTAATTAATAATGATCAGCTTAGAAAGATGGCAGATGGTCTTAAAAAAGTTCCAAAGGAAACTCCAAAAGAGGTTAAATCTCAAACATTAGAAAATTTACTCAAAAGACGACGTGCTAAAAAACAACGTAAACGAGAAAAGCAAAAATATGATAAATTACAAGAAAATGTTATAAATGAACAAAAGCAGAAATATGCTAAATTACGAGACAATGTTATAAATGAACTGAAAGAGTTTAATGATAGAAAATCTAAAGAAAGTATTCCAGAATTAAAACTGGTTGACAAGCCGAAATGTGGTTATTTCAAAGCATATGAAATATCTGCCAAAAAATATAAAGATCCTCGGAAATTATTACATGATAAAAAATCTATTATTACGAAACAAATATCTGAGGAGTTAAAAATAAATGCATTAAAATTTCAATTAGGTCTCACTGTAGAATTATTTAAAGATGATGGTGCTACAAAAAAATACACTACAGCAG
This sequence comes from Cyrtodaria siliqua, assembly GCA_037043455.1. Taxonomy (NCBI): domain Eukaryota; kingdom Metazoa; phylum Mollusca; class Bivalvia; order Adapedonta; family Hiatellidae; genus Cyrtodaria; species Cyrtodaria siliqua. The sequence continues at coordinate 16,550 of JAWPHD010019306.1, forward strand.
TATTACATAGTGAACAAAATACAATTTTATCTTCTGAAAAAATAGATGAGTTGTATGAAAAATCATCTGCTGACATGCAAGAAAGTTTAGAAAGATTTACAAACACAGCATCAGGATTAGAAGTTGATTACTGTGTCACACTTTATTTAAATTTTGCAAAATATGAACCACTAAAAGGTTCTTCATACATTCCTTTACATGATATAATATCTGACAAAAAAGCAATTATAAATGTTATTAACACAGATGATAGATGCTTGGAAGTAGCATTGGTTTCTGCTTTGTGGCCTAATAAAAACAATCCGACTAGGATGCGTAGTTATAACAAACACATGGGTAAGTTAAACATGAAAGGTATTGACTGTCCAACTCCGATTTCACAAATTCCAAAAGTAGAAAAACAAAATAATATTGCAATCAATGTTTACGGATATACAATATCAGAACGATTTAAAAAAGCAAATATTTTTCCGATTAAAATATCAGAGCAGCCGAAAAGCATGGAGAGAATTTCTTTGATGTTAATTTCTGAAGATGTTGAAGTTGATTCAAACAATGAAGAAGATCCAAACAATGAAGAAGGGATTATAGATGATAAATATAACCCTGATAACCATAATTACGTAGAACCTGAAAAAGAAACAAAATATTATTACTGCTGGATTAAAAATATGAATAGATTACTTTATGATCAAAACAAGCATCATGGTAAAACTTACTTTTGTGATCGTTGTCTTCATGGTTTCTATAAAGAAGAATTACTTAAAAATCACAAAGAAGACTGTGCAGGTATTAATAAAAACTCTTGCAAAATCGAAATGCCAAAAGAAGGCTCAACTATCAAATTTAAAAATCGTCACAAGCAAATGCTTGTACCTTACGTAATATATGCTGATTTTGAAAGTATACTTAAACCTCAATCTTCCACATTTGGAAAAAAATCTGAAATTAAAAACGTGCATAAAGCTTGTGGATTTGGGTACCAAGTTGTAAGATATGATGGTAAAGCATCAGCCCCAGTTATTTACAGAGGTGAAGACACTGTTGAAGTATTTTTAAATAATTTGGAATGTGAAAAAAATAGCATAAATAACATATTTGATCATCCTAAACCTTTGATTATGACAAAACAAAACGAAATAGATCATGAAAAAGCAACACACTGCTGGATATGTGAAAAAATAATTGAGAATAGTAAAAATGGTAAAGTAAGAGATCATTGTCATTTTACCGGAGAATATAGAGGTGCAGCACATAAAAACTGCAACCTGAAACTAAAAATAAAACCAGGCAAAACAGTAATCCCTGTTATGTTTCACAACCTTAAAGGATATGACAGTCATCTTATAATGCAACAAATAACCAAATTAACAGGTAATATCACTTGCATCCCAAATAATGCTGAAAAGTACATATCATTTAGTGCTGGACAATTTAGATTTTTAGATAGTATGCAATTTATGCCTAAATCTTTAGAAGATTTAGTCGAAGCAACAGACAAATCTGATTTTAAAATTATCAAAAATCATTTTGGAAAAAAAGCAAATTTAATTTCACGAAAATGTGTTTATCCGTATGAATACATGGACAGCATGGACAAATTTTATGAAACAGAATTACCGCCCATAGAAATTTTTTACAGTAGTTTATTAGATGAAAGCATAAGTCCCGAAGATTATGAATTTGCTCAAAAAGTATGGGAAGAATTCAACTGTAAAAACTTAGGAGATTATCATAATTTATACCTAAAAACTGATGTAACCCTACTAGCTGACGTATTTCAAACTTTTAGAAAAACATGTATGAATGCATACAAACTTGACCCTTTACATTATTACACAACACCAGGATTATCTTGGGATGCTTTACTTAAATATTCAAATGTAGAATTAGAACTTTTGACAGACATTGACATGCATTTATTTATAGAAAAAGGTATGCGTGGCGGAATTAGTATGGTGTCAAAAAGACATGCTAAAGCAAACAATCCACACGTAACAAATTATGACATTGACAAAGAAAACAATTTTATAATGGATTTTGATGCTTGTAACCTTTATGGTCATGCAATGAGTCAACCACTTCCGTATTCTGGGTTTGTTTGGAAAAAGAAAAACAAAAAAGGTTATTTTTCAAAACCAAAACCTGGTAAACCTGGAAAATCGGGTAAAGGACAAATACTTGAAGTCGATTTGGAATATCCAAAAGAACTTCATGATTTACATAATGACTATCCACTCGCACCGGAAAGGTTAAAAGTGAAAAAAGATTTATTATCTAAGTACCAAACTGATTTGTTAGAAAATAACAGCATGATAAGCACAGAACAACTAGTTCCGAACTTAATGGATAAGAAAAAGTATATAGTGCATCATAAAAATTTAGAATTATACTTATCCTTAGGTATGAAACTAAAGAAAATACATAGAGTGTTAGAATTTAACGAAAAACCATGGATGAAATCATATATAGATCTAAACACAAATTTTAGAAAAAGCGCTAAATCAGATTTTGAAAAAGACTTTTACAAACTTGCGAATAACTCTGTATTTGGAAAAACAATGGAAAATCTCCGTAAGCGGACTGATATAAAACTAGTCCGAACTGATGGTTCTGAGAATGAAAAAATAAGAAAAATAATAGCTAAGCCAAATTTTAACCGCCGTATAAAATTTTCAGATGAATTATCGGCAGTGCATACAAACAAAACAAAATTAACATTTAACAAACCAATCTATGTCGGAATGTCAGTATTAGATTTGTCAAAGCGTCATATGTATGATTGGTATTATAATACTTTGAAAAAAAGGTACAAAAATAACTGTACTTTATTATATACAGATACTGACAGCTTGCTTGTTGATATAAAAACGGAAGATGCATATAAAGATATGGTTGAAATGAAAAATGAGTATGATCTGAGTGATTATCCTTTATCCAACCCAATGCACGATGATACAAATAAAAAAGTATTAGGTAAAATGAAAGACGAATGTAATGGTGTTGCTATAGCTGAGTATATTGGATTGAGACCTAAGTTGTATTCGATTTTGAAATCGGACGAGCAGACTATTAAAAGAGCAAAGGGTGTAAAAAAATATGTAGTTAAAAAACATATAAATTTTGAAAATTACAAAGATGCACTATTCAACAAGAAAAAACAAACTCGTGAAATGAATATGATAAGATCGATAAAGCATGAAATATACGGTATAAAAATAAACAAAGTAGCTTTGTCACCTTTTTATTCGAAAAGGTATATTAGAGATGACGGCATCACGACTGATGCATACGGGTATTATAAAAACTTATAATTTGGCTTGTTTTGTAAAGTGCGTTGGTTTGTGCCAAGTTTACTAAGTAGCAAGTTAAGATAATAAGCTTAACTCTTTTTAAAAAATATAAAACTTTTTGGCTTCCTGAAATTTTTCATATCATTTTTTTGATGCACATGGTTTCTACAAAAACTTATGAATTTGGGTATCAGCAGGAACAATAAGTAATTCTTCTTTGACAAATCCTCTTTGTGGCGCTGGTGCTTTCAAATAATAAACTCTTATACCTTGCGTCACCATATAACTTTTAATCTTGTGAATATCTACACTCCACATTGGATCAGTTGCTCTGCGTCTTCCACCTTCTTGTTCCCCGGGTTGATATAAATATCTTACACTTGCATTCATACAGATAGGATCATCTTTTAATATTTTTGTTTCAACAGGAGGAGGCTTTTTTGTCTCCGCATTTATTGCTTTAACAACTTCTGGTAATCTCTTTACCCATTCTCTATTACGTTTTTGCGAATCTATTTCCTTAGCATACTGATAACCAAACAATCTTTCAGCTAATGTTCTGTTAAATCTTTCCACTAACGCTTGGTCTCTGTGTATTTCTGTTCTGCCCCGTCTGATATTTACTTTGTGTTTCGCCATTAACTGCGATACTGCACCCATAAATTCTCTGCCTCGATCCACTTGTAATAATTTTGGATATTTTAGATGCCGACTATATATATTTTCAAATGCTTTAGCAACTTCTTTACTATCCTTGGAAGTCAGCGGCTCTGCTTCTTTTTATCTACTCGCGATATCAACCACAGTCAACGCATATTTATATGTCTTGCGTCCACGACCAATCCCAAAAGTATCATGCGGCAGAAATAACAAATCAGCTTGATGCACTCCATTCTTAGCAGAAACATCAAACCTGGGTCTAACTATTTTCTTTGGTGCGGGTAAATAAATCTGCCACACAGCTTGTTTTTTTAAAAATTCTAAGACCTTTTTTTCACTGACACCAGCCTCTTTTGCTAATTTTTTAACTGCTGTGTAACCTCTCCAAAATCCTTTTGGGCTGTAATAAATCTTTTCCATTTTTTTCTACTAAAGATTAAACTTTATATAACTATAAAGAAAAAATGGAAATCACAACTGCACAATTTGATGAACTGCTTGAAGAGCAATATCAAAATAGCACAAAGAAATGGACAGACTTGGAACTAAATAAAATATACAAAATTACAGATACGAAAATAGTAGATACCGAATATGGTCCATCCATGGTATTGACATTATTAGACAATGGTGAAGTATGGGCGCCTGATCATCTTAAAAATAAATTAGAGAAGAGTGCTAAACCACCATATTATATTAGACCACTTGGATTGAAACCATGTAAAAACAACAAAAAAAATAAGTATCATGCATATGACTTAGTCTTTTCAAAGTAAACTTAGTCATTTCAAATCCAAAAAAGTCCAAAGTAATTATAGTTTTAAAGTATTTTTTTTTTTATGAAATCAATTTATACGCCACAAATCCAGTTGCAGCCATGCCCACCACAATAAACGTAATTTCTCTATTCTGTTGATCCGGAGATGGTGTATAAAAATCACTCAACTTGGGCTCCGGTTCCAAAAGTAAATGTTTGCCAGTTATGTAATAATACTGTTTCATAGCTTGGTCTACATCATCAAAAGTCTGCTCTGCATGATGCTCTTTTTGCAGTTGTTTATTAATAAAATCTAATCTCTCTGTTCTTTTTTTATTCCACTCCACTTGTGCTGCGTTTAATTGTTCCACTGCTTTGTCATGTCTTTGTCTTTCCTCATCTGAATGAATCCCCATTTTTGAAAAGAAATAATTTGAACCACTAAACGCTAATGCATTTGTTAATGCGCCACCTATCATCATTGCTACTGCACTTGCCATTTTTTTTATATATATATTTTTTAAAATTATTTCATAATATCCGCAGGAATAATACCTTGCTTAATCAACATATCCTTTGTAGCCATTGCTAACATTATATCCACAGACAGCATCCCAACATCTACCATATTAAAATCCACTTTAGGGGCTGGTCTTTTTAGTATTTTTCAGTCAATCTCAGAATATCCAACAGTTAGAAGTGTTTCCACTCCTGCATGATACATCATATTTACAATTTGTTTTCCGTCAATACTTGCTGCCATTTTTTTTTATATGATTATTTTTTTAAAATAAATTATTAAAAATCAAACGGGTCTTTTGGTGCAACATGAACAGGTTGCACAGCTACAGGTTGCGTAGCAGATTTCTTGTTATAAATATACAAACCCAACCCAGCAATGCCTAATAAAACCAGACACGGTGGAATATATTTTTGTATACGTTTATTTTGATTTTTTCTGGTTCTTCTTCACCTATTGTTATTTTTGTTATTTGATTTGCAGCATTTTGATTTGTATCATCTTGAAGCAAACGCTTTGCCTTTTTTGCCGCTGCTCCTTTTTTTCCAGCTTCTACTCGTTTTGGATTTTTTACTTTTTGTTGTTCAACAGGTTGTGTAACAACAGGTATAACTTCACTCTCTTGGTTCTCCATTTATATTATCTATAATTTTATTTTTATTAAAATCCATATGTCTAACAGTTGTCAGTATTGCTGTAAATGGTGCTAAGCACATTCCATACCTATAATACAACTCACAACAAGCGCTTGTCAAAGCATGATTAATAAATGAGTCTTCCTCCAAATCTTCTATCAGCTTTGGTGGATTGGTTACATTAAAATATTTTGATACTCCCATTACATACAAGTTAATAAAAGAATTGCCTAAAGATTTAGTCATGCTTGCCCCAAGCCTTGCTTCATATCTGCAGTAAAGTTTGTTAATTTCATCTGGTGGCATGCCATCTATGTTTGTGAGTTGTATGTCTTTACCCAAATATTGACGACTACCACCGCCAGCCACTATGGCTGATAATCTTTCTTTTTTTGTTTCTTGTTGCTTTGATTCATCTGGTTCCGTCTGTTCCGATATATTTTGTAATAGTTCTTCCGCATTCATTTTTATATTATTAATCTTATTTTTTATCTTGAAATAAATATAAAATACAAAACAACTAGCAGCGATATTCATGCAACTAGTAATTGTTAGTATTGTTAATAGCATTGTTATTAATATTGCTATTTTTTCTATTAACATTATTAATTTGCTGCAAGCATTGCTATTAACATTGCTACTTTGCTATGAGCAATACTATTAGCAATACTATATTTTCTGATATTTTCATTATATTTTCATGTCAGTATTGCTATTAACATTGCTACTTTGCTGTTAGTATTACTATTAGCAACAAAGCAATGCTGTTAGAAAAAAAGAATTGCTGGTAGAAATTATTCAACCCAATAACCAGTTGGTTGGTCAGTTCTCAATATCAACTTGGAATATTTAGTCTTAGCTAAAGCTTTTCTTATTCTGGTTCTCTCTTCCAGTGTAGGAATAACATCATTTTCTCTCAAACAATTTTCAAAACTATCTCTGTCTTTGGTGTAAAACATACACAACCATTTTGCTTGCTCTCTCAAATCTTTCAATACAGAATTATATCTCTGTGAAATGACCCACACTGATTGTTTAGCGTGACGACCAGAGAATGCCAACTCTGACAACATATCCTTTTTCTTTGTTAATTCTTTTGTGGCTGAGCAATCGTCAATAATGTATAATGTGGGCTGGCCAGCATATTGTTTGAAAAAGAAACGCAACAGTTCTTGTAACATTTCTTTACCGTTGCTCACGGGATTGACAATTATTATTTTTTTATCTTTTGGGTTTTTCACATCTCCTATTCAGGATCTATTTTTATAAGCCTCGTTCCACTCTATGGTTGGACACAATATAATTATATGTTTAAAAACTCCAACATACTCTTGTTCAAGTATGTCAAGAACAAACTCTGTTTTACCACAGCCTGTCTGACCACAAATAATGGCACTGTGTGAATATTTAGGATATTTTTGTTGTAAACTAGTATCCTACTTCTTTGAATCTTCCATCTTCGAAATTTATTTGCGCATCTTGTATTATATATATATAAATATTTAAAGTTTGATCTGCATCTGCTTTTTTATTTATTAATATCGTTATGCCTTCACTGCCGTTTTCTATTCTTCTTCCACTGCCGTGTAATAAATGGTCCTCACATGTTCTAAGGTCAAGCCACAAAGCATATGATTTTGTCAGATAGGTCTCAAGAGAAACACTGGTAAAGTTTAAGTCCCTCGCTGCTATTTCTGTCTCTTTGTTTCTTTTTGATGTTAAAGCAAAATATTTGTTGATTTCATCCCAATGTTGATATGCCTTCATGCCCTGACTATACAACTGATTTGGTACTCCCTCTATTGTCATTTCAACCTTTTCAATCTTTGGGTTGTAAAAGGATTCTGTGCTTGTTCTTTCTGGGTCTTCAAACAGCATTAAAATACCTTTCATGCTCCGTGCTGGTACATTAATGTTGATGTTCCAAAGAGTATCAGATTTGTTTGCTATTATTTTTCTATGTCGCAAGATACGATCATACATAAATGACATCTTACCATTGATTTGCTGTCTTATTTGTCTGGATAATTCAACATCACTAACCGTATCAAATTACAAGCAGATATTTTTTATTACATAAGATGCATCAACATCACTGCTTTTGATAACTTTGTTATAATCGTTAAACGTTAATTCATATTCTAACCTATCACCAAGCCCCGCTTGATAAAATGGCATATGACTTTCTAACATTTCAAAGTCCAGTGGAATACAAAATCTATTTCCAAAAGCTGCTGCTATAGCTTCATCTCCGGTGTCTGAGGAAGCATCTCCCGCGCTAACTCTATGTTTTAGCATGTTTGGTTTACCAATACCTTGGTAAGCTATGTTTTGTCGTTCAGTAGGGCTTTTCCATAAATCTATATAACAATGATATATATCACTGTCATCTATTGACATGACTTCATTGCCACTTATTCTTATTGTCATTTTTTTCACAATTGTTCTACCCAGATTTTGAAATAGAGTAGCGTTGGCGTCTGTTCTGCTTTTAAGTTCTATTTCAAAGGCAAGACGAGCAGTACTTGGAACTATCACATCATTAGTACTTAGATTTGGAAATCTCACAAGCAGTTGCTGGTTTTGGTCTATTGTTGATGGATTATTAGTTATTACTACACTTGTGCGGATGCCTTTGGCACCATGAGGCTCTCTTAGTTTTCTATGAGGGCTGAGTTTGTTTCCGTAAGCTGACATTGTTTTTATTTTTTAAATATATTTTTTAAAATTAAATAAAATAAACAATGGCTGAGGGTGGATTTGAACATCCTGCGTTTGATATGACTGAAGAAGACTTGGATAAAGCACTTGAAGACGATTTTATACAACCTAACCCAGAATTCCAGAGACAAATTGTAAATGAAAATAAGCTTATTGATCAGCTTGAAGGAGAAGATAAAACAGAAGAACAGCTTACACAAAAAAAGTGGTTAGTAGATCAATTTTTTACTGAAGTTAATGCTGAAATCAGCGGAATTGATTATAAAAATGATTTTAGAGTGGCTGAGGACGAAATCGGTAGAACAATGTTATATACAGTTCAGTTGGGAACAGATGATGTTCCACTTACCTATTATAAGGGAAATAATCCAAACGAACCAATCAAGTTTTATGCGCTGGACACTCTACATAGAAAACATGGCATTGATTTCATAATTTTTTTTTTAAACATATATGATTATTTAGCCCCACGTGAAAGACTTGCTCGGGGTAGAGCAGAGACAGCAGCCTTGGCAAAAATAAAAAATACCCTCACAAAAGAAGGAGAAAATATACCAATGCAAACTTTTTCAACAACTGAAGATGTACAAAATACAGTAGATGCTGTAAATACAATTGAGAGTGATTTGAGTAATACAATAGATGAAACTCATCCTAAAACTGCTGTTCAACCAGAAAGTCTAACACTGCGAGAGATACGAGGTTTAGATAAGGTATTGCAAAGCTTTCGTGGAGAACTTACTAATAATCTCTCAAAGCTCACTGAGCTTGATAAAGATATAACAAAAGAAAAACAAAAATTAGAACAGGTTAGCACCCCCGGGCAGGAGGATGAGTTTCAACAAGAGCGCATACGTGACAGAATAAAAAAATTAGAAGATGAAAGAAGTGTACGACTTGAAGCGGCAAGTAAAAACAAAGAAGCATTACGCAGTCAAATAAACAGGATAAAAGAAACTATAAATAAGGTGTTAAAAGAAGACACAACATTGGGTGAGAGGATCAAAACCTTGTTTAGGGAGCAAGGTATTACTATTGTTAGTATTTTGACTGCCTTTGGTATGATTATTGGGGTATTAGTTGATGCCATTATTCCTACAACAGGAGGAGGGACTGCACCTGTTCCAACTCCAAAACCTGATCCATCAAGTGTAAAAGATTGGATAAAAAAACAACTACTTAATCTTGGTAAACTTCTTGCCAACCTAGCTGGTAAAGCTGCTGCAGCACTTCCAGGAGTTATTGGTGCAATAGTATCATGGCTTTTATTTGCAACAGGTAATGTTATTAATTGGCTTGGTAACAATCTATGGGCTTTGCTTGTGTTTGTTTCCGGGTTGTTGTATGTGGCAGCCAAAGAGTGGTTCAGTAAATCTCGTAAATAAGTAATGCAGCAAGATCTATTACTATAGTACCAACAATTATAGTTGTTTTGTTATCTTCGTGTTCAATCGCTATTTTTTGTATTTCTGATGGGTTATGTTCCACAGTTTTATGTATCGATTTATCAAAGTCAGAATGTTCCGGTAAAAATTTCTTTGTTGTGGTGCCTTGAAAAGGTTGAATATATTTTGGTGGCACTGGTTTTACATTTACATCATTGTTCAATCCTAATGCTTGTGCATCGGTTGCTATTACAATTTCATTATTGTAGTCTTGTATTGTTCCAATTCTTAATTCCATGTCGCTCGGAGACATATACAATCCACTTCCGTAGACAAAATTTACTTTACTTCTTGCATATTTTAAGGTGTTTTCATATCTTGAAATTTGACTAGGCAAGTCGATGGGGCTATTTATTACGTCCTCTACATTTGCTAAAAATTGTTTCTGTGCATCAAATGCTGTCCCAGTTCCAAGTATATCTGTTCTTGTTTGTGATTGTGAGCCAAGGATTGCCCAGCAGTATGTTCTTATGCTGTCATTGATTCTTTCTACTCCAGCTCTTGTAAATCCAGATGAATCATCTAGTATAAAAGTAGACCAACTATTGTCAGCCTCAGATCCTTGTGCAATGTAATCAATGTGGTATGTTTTATCACTCTCATAGACTGTAAAACTCATCGTTTTGTTGTCGTATACAGTATTTACCAAAGGATGATAACCAATATGTGTCCAGTAATTGTAAATTGTTCCTAGACCATTATTATAGCTTTGTTTCTGTCTCCAGTCTGAATATAAATCAACGTTAAACTCCTTGCATATTCTCTCGTATGCGTTTCGGTTATATGTGTTATTAAAAGCATTCCAATTTGAGTCTTGCGGCATTGCTACACTCATCTCAAATAATATTCTTCTGACTTGGTAGTAGACATGAAATCGAAATAACGAACCAACCAAAGTATCAGCTTTTAGATGATTGTTAAAATCAATGCCACATCCAGTTGTCGCACACCAAATAGCAAAGTTTAACTGATTCTGCCAAAATAACATCCAATCTGTTCCCCAGCGTTGGACTATAGCATCTGATTTGACGTATGGGAGTTTGTATTTTTCGAAGACATTGGGAAATGATGCTTTAAAGCCTTTGCCGTCTGATGTTATAACTATGTTTTGATTTATTATATCTATCACTTTCTTGCTAAAAGTATTTGAATAGTGAGCATCTGGGTTATATTTGAATTCTTTAGAAATCATTTTTATTTTGTATTTTTATATATATATATTAAAAAAAAATGTTTCATACAATTTCAAACATAGACAACTCTATTAATTTACAACAGTATATCGATAATAGAGATGGAACTAAGCGCGTTGGATTAAACATTTTACATACACTATCGGTTGGTATAATATTATTAATGAAACCATAAAGACAAGAAACCCAGATAAAATATATCATTTCCCAAATGGACTTTTTAACTTTCAAGACTTGGTAGAAAGGTTTAAAAAGCTAAATGAAAAGATTATTCTGGACAATATTGTCCAAGCTGGCCTCGTAATTATAGATTCGCAACCGCCAATAGAAACACGAATGTCAAGCGGTCTTTCAAAAGTGCTGGGATACAAGGACAGAAAATGGTTGAAAGGTACTAATATAGGAGATTACCCAATCGATTTAGCTCCTTACAAACAGCTATATGTTCATCTGAAACAAGTTAATACGAGTAGTAATTATTTCAATGGTGCGCCAAGCACTATTATAGGTGTTGTGCCTGTAGTAAATAAGCAGTTTGGAGATATAGTATACACAAGTTTTTATCCTGAATATCACTGTCTTATGAATGGTGCAATTTCTGAATTCACAATAGAAGTCAGAGATGAGTATGGTAACAAGATATTTAATAGCGGTTTGCCTATGAGTTGTGTTTTAGAAATTATTTAAAAAATATATTTTTATAAAAAAAAACAATGAGTATATTTGGACCACCAAGCCCTAAAAAAACAGAAGACTTAGAGGCTTTAATAAATGATGTTCAGAATTTATATAGGCGAGTTGTGCCCTTTGTTAACCAGTTTAATCATTTAAAAAATAGAGTTGATAATCTTAAATATGGAATTATAACAATATTTGCAGAGGCTAAGGGCCCACTTGTGTTGAATAGAATACTCTCATTTGGTAACGGCGGGGCAGAAAAAAATGTGGGACATGTAATGACACGCCGTGGACGGATTATGGGAATAGGTTTAGCAAGTGACCGATTAGTTGGTGACGTAACTGTAATAGTTTCTGTCAATGGTGTTGAACAACCAAATTATGGTATAACGCTTCACATCATCCCACGCAATCATGATAACTTTGATAAACCTTTAGAGATTGGCGCTGGTTCTGTTGTTAACTTTGTATGCAAGGTTGCTAACGCTACCGCTGTAAATACGGTGGCATCATTATTAATTGAATTAATTTAATTTTTTATTTATTAATAAAAAAAAAGCCGAAGCAACCAACAACACCAAGTTTATATCCTGATTTGTCAGTGGAAAATTCAGTGGAAAACGGACAAAATTATAGATTACAAAAGATTTCAGAAATTGAAAAAAAGTTAATAACAGAACGAGATATACGTCAGTCACTTTATAAAAAATATAAACGTGGTATTAATATTACAGATGGAATTGACACTACCTTGATATCAGCAGGTGTTATTATGGCTGGGATTGGATTTGTTATTCCAGTTTTGTTACCTTTGGAAATAGCAGCAATAATATGTGGAGCTACAGGTGTTTGTGTTAATTTTATCAGACGCATGCTTAATGTAAAAGCTCAAAAACATCATGAAATAAAAACTTTGGCAGAGGCTAAGTTAAATAGCATAAAGCAGTTAATATCAAAAGCGTTGAGTGATGCACAAATATCTGATCAAGAGTTTAAGATGATTTTAGATGAGTTAGATAAATATTATAGTTTAAAAGAAGACACCAAACAAAAAAAGGCTAAAATAAGTGAAGCTAAAAAAAAAGAACTAGTGGAACAGGGAAGAAAAGAAGCAATGTCAACATTACAAAAAAGTCTAAAAAGTGTGTAATAAATTGTTTTAGTAATGTGTATGAGTACGATCCACCACCTTTGTATTCAAGGTCAGAAAATTGTTAATTGAATGTAATTTTGATAACAAATCGACAAATTTGTTTTATATTAAATAAACATTTTATAATTTTGATAACTTATAAAAAAAAAAATTAAACTTGCAATCTTCACTACCCCCATTTTAAAAAAGTTTTAATATATCAAGAAAATCAGCATTTTCATGCTGATTTGGGTATGTTAAGGTTGTTTTTATTTGGTGGAGTTTTGATGATTTGGTAGTGGGATACTGCTGTCATTTTGGGTTTGCCAAAATGACAACAGAACACCCAGTTTACATATATATTCTCACGAACAGACTAAATAAAACCGAGTCTGCCACTTTTTTCTATTTATTGCGTTTATTGCTTCCAACATGTCCAATGGATCTCCTTTTCAGTTTTATTATTATTTAAGTTAAATTATTTTTAATAATTCCACAACCTGGACAAGCTATTGAACAAGTTATAATTGTGTTCTGAGAATGCTTCATTTCTCTTTCGACTTTTATTCCTATTTTACCAAGAGTCAATTGAAAGTTTAGACATATATATATCATTGTCTGTATAGTGCACTTTTATATATCATAAAATATAAGCGTTTTTCATTGGTCTAGAAGCAGTCACGTGTGATTAAATAGTTCTGACGATTCTCATTTTAAAAATATCATCCGTTCAATAGTTCATCACGTGACCGCGCAATAATAAATTTAGCGTGCAATAGTACATCTTTGTCTCTGACGCACTTTTTTTAAAAATAGCAAAGCGTCACGTGACCGTGGTATAGTCGTTCTGTGTCAGTGGCGCGCTTGTTTAAATGAACAAAGGAAGCAGATATATTGTTTACCAGCCTCACACTCTAAATTTTTATTTTATTAGTGACAAAAAATCAAAAATGTTATATTTTATGTTATATAATAAAACAACTATGTAATGCCTTAGGAGTCAATGGATTAGAACTATTTATCCTCGGGAGTAACTACTGACCCTTGAACGATACTATTGCACTCGTCGTGTCGCCTCGTGCAATGGTACTCTTCTCGGTTCAGTAGTCACTCCTGAGGATAAATAGTTCTAACCATTGACTTCTAACGAATTAAATAGTTGTATACTAATGAGAACAACATATCTCTACATACGTCGGGATAAATTCACTGACGCCATAGGCAGGATGCAGTAAGGATCAATGAGGCAATGTTTTTTTCCTTGTGTATGCATACAACAATGTTTGTTTCTACAAATTGCATTACTTTGATAAATTGTTTTTATATAATAAAAAAGTAATATTGTTTATTTGAAACCAGTTAACATAATTATGTTAATACAAATCCTGAATCAGCGATCAAAACAATGTATTTTTGGTAACCATTATATACAAACATGTGTCTTTAATTCGGGCTTTGATAATCGGAAGATGTGTTTGTCAGTAAAAATGTGTTTGCTCTAGTTCCCTTTTTAAAATATACATTTATAATTATAATACATCAGTCGAAATATAGGTATGAACACTTTCCCCATATACATCAGGGATCATAGTTAAAGTGGGCGAGTACTTAGTTCTGAGGAATGAACGAAAACAAAACATAGTTTTTAAAACGTCTTATCATTTCAAAGAAAATACAGACCGACTAAGACACCATCATTAATCATGACTTTTGGAACTACGTGTTACATGTAATAATTGCACATCATTATAGCTATAAAATAGTTTACCAGTGTTTCTTAATTTCTTAAAATATCCTTTTGTTTAGTAAAGAAAGTTTACCTATTTACTAAGCAAACCCTTATTCTTTGATCTAGATCCCGAAAATATCATTGTGACATTTTTTAAGTCACCCCTCTGTGTATTTGTTTGCAGCAGGCACTGAAATATGTTATTCATTTTATGCCAAAGGTTATTAGGAAATCATATAATTATTCTTTATAATGACATTTCAAAGATGTCAGATTAGAGATATGAGAGTCCAATTTGGGTTATACTTAAAAATGTTTATTCCACAATTTAATTATACCCCCGCCATTCGACGAACGGTGGAAAGGCATATAGTGTAACCACTGTCCGTCCATCTGTGCATTCGTGCGTCAGTGTCGAAATTATTGTCCGAACTCTAACTTACGTATTTCTTTATCCAGTCTTCTCCAAACTTGTTCAAATTTTATATGGGCACAATGTCTCTGCCTAGTTCGATAATCGGCCAGTCGCCTCAGTAATTCCAGAGTTATGCCCATTGGAGTAGTAAATATTCACGAAATTAATGTTGTCAGATTCTAATTGTTATCCAGTCTACTATAAACTTGGTCAAATTGTATATTGGTGCAATGTCTCGGCCAAATGTGATGATTGGTCCAATGGACACTGTCATTGCATAATTATGCCCTTTTGAATAGTAAAACATCACGAAATGAATGTTGTCCTAGATATCCTGATTAATATGAGAATCAATAGTGGGGACATCCGTGTCCTATGGACACATTGTTTTATATAAATGTGCCGATACATATCTGTAAAAACGACATGTTATGATAATACGAATACGAAAGATGCAATCAAATTGGTTATACTGCAATGGAGCTGAATTGGTCTAAAACTTAACTATACAACTATCTGAATATATACATAGAATTGTGAACAGTAGGCTTGCTTTTTCTATATTTTTCAATTCACGACCATAGATATAAAGAAAACGGTTGTGTCCCAAATAGTTCCTCTGATTGAAGGTCAGTTGGTGGTCAAGGTGAGATATATATAATTACTTATTACTGGTTAAAATATATAACGCATTTATTTCAATATTCAAATACAGCATTATGGTTGCGATTTTTGCGTTTGACTTTGGAGAACCCTTTTGTCAACCCTTTTCCCGTTTGTGGTTTCGCATGCTTTGCTTGTATTTATCCTTTTAATGTTTGTTTGCGTGGTTTTAGCTGACGATGAGGCTACTCAACAAATATTTTTTGTTTCATAACGTTAGAACGGGGCAAAGAATAGGGCCACTGCAGATCCCTTTGGAGGGGTAGGCAGAGGGGTAGAATCCCCCCAAATTCATGTTCATTTTATCATATTTTGTTCATGCTCATTAAATGTCTTCATCATGATCCCTGCGTTCTTTCAGGTACCATCTCGCCCACATCAAAAGAGCAATGGCAGAAAAACAATAAACGTGGCTCCAGCGTAAATGGAGTTTCTACGATAGAATTTGCAGCAACTCTGCAGTTCAGGGTGAGAAGGTTCTAGGCCCATTTTCCAAATTTTATCATGAAGGATGAGCCTGGCATGTTCATGCCTGCTAGGCGCGATATAACCTTTCATGTATTGGTGCGCCTTACAACCCAATTCAATTCAATTCATAACGTTAGACCCACCCATTATTTGTGTATAATTTTTTTTTACATGACTGAAATATCCATAATATCAATTAACAAACCACACCAAACTGTAATGCGTTCGCACCGCGCCTTTGCCTGGGGTTCTGGCAAGGCGCATTGTACAAGTATGCGATATTAAAACTATACAGAAGCATGACACGTGTCATAATAATTCTGAAATTACCAATATGAATGTGAAGTATATAACACCACAAATATAAAAGGGTTGGTCATAGAGGTATCCCATTGGAACGGTCAGTGGCATACAGTCCGCAGGGGTTTAAATAGAGGATCTTACATGAGTACTCATCCATTATTGAATTTATTAAACGAGTTGGCAAAATGATATAATGCGAGGCTCTATGTTAGATTATATTAATCACATAAATCACATGTCGACTTTTATTGCATTTTGCCTGTCTCCTTCACATGCGAAACTGACATAAACCATGGGAATTGGATCATAGTCAATATCGATTCTTTTGACAGCGCATAGTAGACTTATTTGCATACTTATATAACTAGTGGTATGTCGAAAATATAGAATGGTGTTATTCCACTCCATAAGTTATGTGATAAAACAAGCTATAGGGTGCACCATACCTCATTCTTACCCTACTGTCATCAATCTACATTTTCAGACTACAATGGAACTTTATTCTGAAATCCCTTGGAAGACAAAATTACACAATTCACTCCTATCGTTAAGACGTCTTTAAATGAACATGACTTTAAAAAAATGTTAATTATCGTCCAGATTCATTTCGGTGTCTGCGATAATCAATATCGTAAGACTGCAATGGAACTGTATTCTTAAACCAGATGGATTAAATACCGATAAGGGAGATCCTTGGAGGCAAAAAACACAACCAAGAGAATAAGGTAGCAGACCGTTCTCACGCTCCTAACAACCGGCTTAAGTGGTATTCTACTTCAAAGCCACATATAATGAGCTCATTGATTTCAAAGGACCAGCAAAAAAGAACACTACACTGATTCGTAGCACGGGGAGACATTCTACAGACGTCGACACTGCACTAAATAAAAAACTAAATTACATAATGCACACTCTCTTTTCGTAAGACGTCTTTAAGTAAACCTTTAACGCTCAATAGCATCACGTTTAGTATGCTATTTATCATCCAGATTTATTTCCGCAATTTCGATGACAAGTGTCAATCTTGCACGGAGTTGGAGAACATTTGCCAAATTAATTGATGCCTTAGATTTTTAAAGATTGTACTTTTTGTTTAGATTTCAGTTTTTGTTTGTTTTCTTTCCCAAATGTTTAAATCAGCCAATAATTATTTATGGCTGCGATACGCAAATACTATTATTAATAACTTCTGACTTTATTACGTACAAAGGACGGTTTGAAACAAGAACCGATATTTCGACCACCTATAATGTGTTGTAACTAATACGATCTACACGTAATAGTAATACACAGAAAAGGGAATCGCCGAAAGCTACAAACACTAGTCAAGAGAGAGCAGAGCTGTCTCGGTTTTTCTTTAGTCTGTTCATTAGAGATAGTATAAAGGTGCAACTCCTCTCACGCCCACTAGCTTAAACTGGCGTTCTTCTTCAAAGTTAGCTATATAGGGCCCGATAATCCCAGAGGACTAGTAAGATTCATACACTCGATGGACGTTTTACAAGCCGCTACACTGCACTAAACGAACGCTAGTGCGAATGATCAATAAATAAATACTACAAAAACACTAGGAAGCAACAAACACGAGAGACAAGTAGCAGATCGATTTTATTGAGTCTGTTCATGATAGGTAATGTAAGAGTGAACAACTCTCAGACGCCTAGCAATCGGCTTGAACCGGTATTCTACTTCTACGTCACATATATTGGGCTCGATAATCCCACCGCCCCCGCCACAAAAAACATACAACACAACCCAGAAACGATATCAATACAAATTCGTATTAACACAGTTCTACCAAATTTCTAATGTTTAGCGTTTGACTTTACTTTGAAACAGTCAGTGAAAAAAGAGTCACTGGGTTTTACGCAAGGTTCAAGGGTGCACCAAACCTTACGCATACAATATCGTCACCCCAACACAGGACAGGGACAGTGTAACAAAAAGAAATCCCCGTCATGCTATGACATTTTAAGCTACCTCACCGATCTTTTAATAATAACACTCACAAAGCTCTCAAAACAAAAATAACAAGAAATGTCACTGTAAGTGACAAGTGTCCACGAGAAATGACCTTGACGTTGGATGTCCGGCATCTGGATTTGTGCGCGACACGTCGTCGCGTTGTGGTGAGCACTTGGTGCCAAGTTATTGAAAATCTTTCCATGAATGACAAAGTAATACCGGACACGAAAGCAGTTAATTTTGACCATTGTCCTCTATGTTGTGACATTGGACCTAGGAGCTACGATCTGGATTTTGGCGCGACACAGCTCGTCCTTGTTGTTGTTAGTGAGCAATTTTGAAAATCCTCCATCATTATCACGATTGTACGGAAGAACGAACGAACGGATGGACTGTCCAAACAAGGAACGCGACTGACGGACGGTGCGACCCTACATCTATGCCCCCCTGCACCCCCCTTCGGGGCATAACATACATCAGATATACCGAGCACTAACTGCGATATCTGACACTCGTAACAAACAAATACATAACATAATTTCATTTAATTACTAACAACCGAACTAACTGCTCATCTAACTGTTTTAAAGTTACACATTTTTAATATATTTAATAAATATATGCCAATGCAATATGCATGAGAGGAATATTAATATCATTAAATGAAAACAGTGCGTATGGGAATATCTCCTAATGTCCAAATCTGCATCAAAATACAAACTGTAGCATTTGACCGTAAAGCTTGACTGCAATGTAACCGTGCAGACATTTATTTGTTTTTAAGTAACATTTTGTCTGGTTCAGCCCTATCATATGTTTTAATAATACGACAAACTGAAATTGAAATACATACAATACTATTCCACTTAAAAACAACACATGACGGGGTGTGTCTCTCACCCTGATACTAAAAACTAGCGATGTTTACATACAAGTGCTGTCATATTAAAGTATTTACATAGTTTCTATAAAATCGCGTAGATTTAGGTAAGCCTCCTTAAACAAGTGCAGCGCATTTTTCATAGACTAATGTTTAACATATAGTAATTTAATGCTCGTATTGTCGACAGTGACACCATATTTGATGAAAGTACAGTGAACAATTCACTTAGCGGTAAGTATAAT